>SNQJ01S0129009.1:0-13390 GCA_010110895.2 Picea sitchensis | reverse complement strand
TCTAGAGCAAATCTCTCTATGAGGTGGCATCACCCATTGTACTATAAATATGTAACATTGGAGTGAATAATTCAGTGTTGGCCAATGAGCCTTTTCCGCAATGTTGTTATTATTTCTTATGTTTTATCACCCTAGACATCCAAAACCCTAACCCTAGGAGATGAAGAACCAAAAGTCATGTGGGCCTCATTTGGGTAAGTTAGTGCATTAACTTCCCGGGGTCGTAACTTTTGCATACGATCTCCATTTTAGGTGTATGATAGCCCATTGGAAAGGTATCGTCGAGGAGATTAATTTGGGGCCTTAACTATGTTGTAGGATATCATTGAGAATCTCAATCCTTAAAAACATTCATTTAGGCCCTCAAAATGGCCCCGAAAGTTAAAAACTGCTAAAAATAGTAAATTGCCAAAATTGCCAGAAAATTGTTTTGAGCTAGTCAGAAAAGGTGGGTGGCCACCGATATCCACCTGGATCATGAACTGGGGAGATGAAGCAGCGGGAGGAGAAACCGAGAGGGTGCTACAAAACATGCAGGGCAACCTGTCACGTCTGACTCATAGGATACCCATGGTCCAGCTAGAGGATCTACCTGAGGCCATGCAGCGACAGGTGGTTGGTATACCCAGGGCATGGGTATGACTCTTTTTGTGTCTTGAAAATGTCATGGTTTTCTACCATGACACACATCCAATGCCACAAGCGTATATGTCGTGGGATATTATGATACCGATTGTATATGTATTGAGGGTGTTAGCCCCATTTTGTACTATAAACACCATATTTTTTTGAAATATATAAAGAGGTATCTTCATCTTTACTTATATTTTACAATGTATACATTGGTTAGATTGTTTTCTTTTTAATTATGTGACAAATGCCAATCTAAAACATAGTTAGCATAAGCATTGGATACATGATTAGAACTCCTAGGAATATGATAATATGCAATACAATCAAATTGTCGTTCTAAAAGATGTACCTGTAGGAATCGTCAGAGTAAAGTAGGATGACTCACGTGGTAACGACAATTCAACTGATGTACTACTAACTGGGAATCCAGGATAACTTCTAATGAATGAATGCCATGTGAGATAGCATCACGTAAAATTTCTATAATGGCGCTATATTCAGCCACATTATTCGTGGATGGCCCTAGGCATATGCCTCCTGAAGACACCAGTAGACCCTCGGGCGAATAAACCACCCAAGCAGCATAAGCCAAGTTCCATGTATGACAACTGGCCTCGTCTGCGAATCCTAAGTAGACTGACGACTCCGTTGACATCTGTCAACCAAGTGAAAACTATATAAGCAAATTGAAGATGAAAAATGAAAGAGATCTATACACTAAATTACATTAGTATACAAAGAATTCCACCCGAGCCTAGGGCTCAAGCGTAGTATCTTTTCAAGTAGAGCCCATTTTTGGGCTCGACCAACTTATTCCCTTCATAATATTCTAACTCATAGGCCACTTTTTCTAAAACACCTCGCATGATGTAAGGATCGTGCCACATGGGTTTAAACTTGCCTGCCCCCAGCAGTTCTCTGGCTTGATCATACAAGAGGACCAAGTCACCCTCAGTGTACAACCGAGGATAGACAGACTTATTGTACTGGACCTTGACACGTCATTTGTTTACCTCAATAGTCGCATAGGTGTCTCAACTCTACTCATCAAAACTCTCTAGGTATACAAGGCGTCACTCGAGATCGGAGGTGTCAAGTAGGAGCACGACTGTCAAATTAAGAGAAGGGATTTTGCATCCAATGGGTAATATCGACTCCACACCATGTAATAATTGGAAAGGGGAAAATCTGGTGGCATTCTTGACCAAGGTTCGATATGCCCAGAGTGCAGGATATAGCATGATGTGCCAGTTATATTTACTCTGACTGACATTTTTTTGCAAAATGGTCTTGAGAGACTTTTTGATGGCCTCTACTTGCCCATTTTCCTGGGGGTAATAAGGAGAAGAATGACCATGTTTGAACCCTAGTTTAGTTGCTAGTTATTCCATCATCTCATTCTGAAAGTGACTGCCATGGTTAGTGACAATCTCACTCGGGATACCGAACTAGGCAATAATTTGATTGAATACGAAGAAGGTTGCAGTCTTCCCATCGGATTTAACTATAGGCATGGCCTCAGCCCACTTAGTAAAGTATTCAACAGCCACGATAATGTTTTGATTCCTCCCAGCCGAATTTGGGTTGCAATCAACGAAGTCCACCCCCCACTTGGTGAAGGGACCGACGGTAATGACTGGATGAAGAGGGGCTGGAAGTGGGCACATTTTCTGAGTGAACACCTAGCAGGGGTGACACTTCTTAATTGCTTCAATACAATCCTTAAATATAGTAGGCCAGAAATAACCATCTTGCACAATGTTTTGGTTTGTCACAAGCCCAGATAGATGACCACCACAAGCCCCACTGTGTCAATCGTTCAGAAAAGACTCAGCTTCTCCGTGAGTTAAGAAACAATGCAAGATATCGTCTATTCCTCGGCGATACAGAGTGTCATCGATGATAGTATATTTATTAGCTTGGTACCTTATACGTCGTCGATCATATCGTGAGAGATGCTGAGGGAACTTCAAAGTCTGAAGATAGAGCACAATGTCTCTATATCAGGGGTCAGACGAAGAGACAACAAAAATGTGTTCATCCGCAAATGAATCAACATGGATAACGTCCTCATCTAATCATGGAAAATCGGATATCAACTCCGCAAAGACTAAGGATTTATTGGATTTCGCGGAAGCAAAATTGAGATCAAACTCCTGTAAAATGAAAATCCATTTATTGTATTTTCCCCCTATGATACACCAAGTAAGGACGTATTGAAATGGATTGACATCAGCAATCACCATAGTCTTAAAAAGTAATATATAATGATGCAAATGTTGGACTGTGTGAATGGAAGCCAAAGCTAACTTTTCAACGTGAGTGTAATTGATCTCACGACCGAGTAAAGTTTGACTAAGATAGTAAATGACATGCTCATGGAGCTCATCATCCTCCTGAACTAGAACCATACCAATCGTATCCTCGGACGCGGCGATATAAAGTAAGTAATCTCTACTGTAGTTGGGAGGCTTTAGTAGAGGTGTCAATACTAAAGCTTTATTTAAAGCATCGAAGGACTCCTGGTCTCGCTCATACCAAATAAAAGGGGTTTCCTTCTTCCAATACCCATCAAACCTTTAGTGATAATGGCATAGTTCACTATAAACCTACGAAGAAAGTTAGCTTTCCCTGTAGACCCTAAAGTTGTCTAATCATGCGTGGGGGAGGAAACTGAAGTATTTCCTCAACCTTAAGAGGATCTACCATGATCCCAGTCTCAGAAACTAGAAAACCTAAAAGAAAACCAGACTTAACGCAAAAGATGTATTTGTGAGGGTTCAAACGGATTCTATAATAACGACATCTTTCAAAAACAAGTTGAAGGTGAATAACGTGATCCGCTCTCGTATGAGAGTGAGCAGAAAGATCATCAAGGTAAGCTTAGACTAAGTGCTTAATATCGTGAAACGCAAAATTCATGGCATGTTAAAAGGTTGCTCCAACGTTTTTAAGGCCGAAAGGCATCTTCCGGTATGCAAAAGTACCCCAAGGATAAATAAATGTCATCTTGTGTTGATCCTCGGATTTGATTTGAATTTGATTATATCCTGAAAATACGTCCATAAACAAAAATACTTCGCTTCCCACACACTCATCAAGAATTTGATTGATGAAGGGTGTGGGGAAGTTGTCTTTCAGACAAGCCTTGTTCAGGTCACGGAAATCCATACATACACGGATCACTAGAGTAATTTTCAACCCAACAATGCAATTGTTGGGTTATCTTGAAAGACAAGAGATAACCCAACAATGCAACTGCATCAAGACCTATCCAGAGAACTAGAGTATTTTTTCTCCAGCAGCGCATCACCAAGACAAAAGATAAACCCTAGCAAGGGTTATGAGGAAACCCTAGTCAAACTACACCCTTCTTCCTTCCTCCTCCACTGGATAGATGCAACTACTATTCTCCAAATGAGTTGCACAATATATGAGTGAGTGTGTGTAAAAAATTATGAAGGTGTCACCTTTATTTATACTGGACTGGGAAAGTGTCTTTTATGAACAAGTGTCTCTTCAAGTAGGGTCGACTTGTCTTCTGGAAATTATATTTTCACTTTGTCTTTATTACTTTTTTGTGGGGTTGACTTCTCTTCTAAGATATTCTAATTTATTTTGAGGTTTCTTTGATCTATTCAATGGTTATTCTCCAACTTATTTTCATCTTCATCTCTAATAAAATTAGTCCAGGATGTGAATACCTCGTGCTACTATCAAAAACATCAACAAGATTGCTTCCTGAAGGACCTGCTATGATACCAATTATTGGAATACTGACAGGGGGGGTGAATTAGTATGAGCACAATTAGTACTTTTAATCAAAATATAAAACCTCCAATAAATATCATGAGCATTCAATATATCATCAACACCATAAATCATGCACAGACATCACATAAACACTGTACACTAGAATTTTACGAGGAAACTCAATGCGAGAGAAAACCATAGAATGTTTTTCTTATTTATCAAAGAGTACATTCATTGAAAGAACCAACTTCCTATTTCTCCAGCTAGAACTAGAAGGAGGCTCCAACCCCCTATTTACAGGTTGCAACCTGAAGGAAGCTCCAACTCCCTAATTTATCAGTTCCAATCGAAAGGAGGCTACAACCCCCTTTCATTGCCCCTTCCAACCACCCTGAAATATAAATGTAGACCAATTTGTCACTACCTATGTCGTTGTAATTGATAACCTGTTGCTACTACTATTTCTAATACTCATGTTTATCTTCTTCACAGATCCACGACTTGTACACTTTCTGTTAGCGTATGTCTGTGCTTTTCCCTTCTACGACTCACAGATTATGTCAGAGACACTGTTGTAGTAATTTTTCATCTATACACCCAGCTCTTGTAAACTTCTCCCTTCATTGAAATTCACTACCTTCATTTCATTCTATCATATTCTCCAATCTATATTCACCACACACATATCCAATTGACTCTTCTCTGTATTTATGTGTTTCCAATCAAGATCTCATTAAAAAATTCAGGGATTTTCAAGAGTCATAACTTTTGACTTAGTTATCTAATTGGGCTGAAATTTTACAGCGATTTGTGTCTTGAAGATTTCATTGTTGTTTTGATCTAATCTATCAGATCGAAGTCTATTTCAACACTTTTCGGGAGCCAAATTCCCTCATATTATGCCTCGAATTTGAGTTTCTCTTCCTCTCAACCTACTCATCTTTGTTTATGCATGTAATCAGAAAAGTGAGTTAGTGAATCATGTCACTCTAGTTATCTCTTAGTTATTAGTCAGTTTTAGATTCATTCGATAATTTTCTAAAATCAACTCTTTTTTTTCTTTCGAGAATTTACCTTTTTTTTTAATTTAGGGCCAACTCATAATGTCTTGTTAACTTCTGTTTACAATTAATTTAACATGAAAATGGCATGCAGCTTGTTAATTTCTATTTATATCTACTTTACCTTTACATGCAACTTGTTAATTTATGTTCAAGGGTTGACATCAATGACAACCTATCTTTCAACAATTCAATGACAACCAATTTTTCAGCAACTAATCTTTCAACAACCTTTGCCAGAGAGACCCTGATAAATAAATGGTACATATGGATGGACCAAGAGAAGTGAAGGGGGTACATTCATGTGGTTGAGTAGGTTGAGAGGAAGAGAGCTGGAGGAATCAAGATAGTTGTAGGAGAATTCTAGTGGGTTGTGTATATGCTTTGGGCCAAAGAATCTATATATTTATGTTCTTGGGATAGAATGTTTGTGTGATATTAGGCTGGAGAGCCTATATGTTTATTAAAGGTTGGAGATCCTGACATTGTAAATGTAGGTACACCATAGGGTGTTGTGCACTGAGGATAGTGAAAAATATAACGAGTAACATCCCCAGTTTTAATCCCCATAAATTATAATGTGAATGTATAAATGTGAATTAGGCTAGTGAGACGATATGTTGGGGTGAAAATCCTATATTGATTAATATGGCCAAGGGAAAAAATATGTAAATGATACATTGAAATAATTAATAAAAAATAATAATAATTGGTTGTGATACAAGAGGGATGATAATGATGGGGGTGTACGATTCCACAAGAGACGGGGGCAAAGGGGGGAATTATTCATGGGTATTAATCCAAACCCACATTCCTAAATTTTATTATCATTGTGTATAAACCTTTATATTTTGTTGTTGAGTGTTCCCAAAGCCAATAATTGAATTCTTGTAAGAGGTTGTGTGAGGAAGTCAACTCACTTAGTTATGATAGCATGGGTTGAGTGTAATCATCCTTTTTGGGGGAAGAGTGAGAGTGAAGCAAGAAAGGGAGAAGAAGGAAATTCGTATGGGAAAAGAGGACAATTTTTACATGTGGTTTTTGGGCAGCAAGAGAGGAACTGAGTGCTAGGAAGAGCATCGGCCATGTTGTGCTCGAATGAAACCATTACTGGGCTATGTTTATTTTGGAAATTTGGCATGTGTTCTTGTAAAAACAAGCTATAATATTGTAGTTCATTTTCTTGTTGAGGAAATGGCTCAAGAGCCTTGTGAAGGTGTTGTGAGCACTCCTAGAACAACTCAGATTTCATGGAGTCCAAAGCTGTGAGAATCTTGGCCAACCAAGTGAACTGAAAGCCCTAATAAATTAATGGTGCAGCCTGAGGGACTATGAGTAGAGAAGGGGATACATTCCTTGGGTTGTGTAGGTTATGGGGAAGAGAGTTGGTGGATTCAAACTATTGTGGGAGTAGGACTTCGGTTTTGGTCTATTGAGTGTCCATAGTGGAAAACCAAGAGGGAGAGACCTCCTTTTGGACTCATAACCTCAACTTGCGAATGGATTTTTGTTGAGAGAAAAATAACAAGAAGTCTATGGCTGGGAGGAATATCCTTTGTACACATCCAGTTGGTTATTTTTATAAACATACAAGTTTTTGTTGTTTTTACTATGATTATTCCATTGTGTAAATGTCAATTTGAATGTTGTTATGTTTTATGGGTATACATGCATTCATGGTTTTTATTATGTTGTTAATCACATGAATAAATTAACATGTTGTTTTTGTATAATTTTATGTGCTTGTTGCCTTTGGGTTTATTTTAAATGTATGGGGTGTTTTAATTTTCATTTAAGTAGGTGGGTATGTTACAAGTGGAAATGGAAGGGTTAGAAGATTGTCTTGATTTCACATCAACACATGGATCCAAGAAGCCACTACAACCATGTTGAACTAATGATTATACTAAGAGGGGGGTGAATAAATATAGGACAAGTTTTACTTTATTTAACCATTCATCAATCATTCATTAGCTGAGAAACAATAATCACATATAATATAAAATCACAATGCACAGATTTTAACGTGGGAAACTTTGTAGAAGAAAACCATAAACTTATCTATATAAATGTTTTTAGGAACCAACCTACTACTACAAAGATTGTAGGCACCAACCTACTCGAGACACCAATCTCATTAACTGAGAACCAACTCAACAAGATGTAGGAACCAACCTACTGGAGACACCAATATCCTCAATTGAGCACCAACTCAACAAGATGTAGGCACCAACCAACTTGAGGCACTAATCTCCTCAACTGAGCACCAACTCAATAAGATATGTGTAGACACTAATCCAAGATCTTCATACAAAGAGTATTTATGACTTCACTTGCATGATTCATTTCTTTAATCTCTTCTAAGCAATGCAGTAAGGTCATTTCACAGACCGGGAAGTTAATATTCTTTGTGATCCATGCTCATATTAAGCATAAGGTTGTCACCACATATGTGGCCTCTACACAGAGACTCTCTTTACAGCAAAAGCAAGTGGACGGGATCATGTAAGAGTAAAGAGACATCTTCTCCTCACCCACCGGGGTATCGATGCACTACCAAGTCGAGCATCCAATTGATATAACCCCTGGTGTACCTCTGCCTAATGGACCAGTCTATCATCGCTCGCTAATGGAAAATGAGGAAATCAAGCATCAAATCCAAGAACTGCTTCAAAAGGGGCACATCAGAACTAGCTCCTCCCCTTCCAGAAGCTCGATTATACTGGTGCAGAATAAATATGGGACTTGGCAGCTCAGCATTGATTACAGAGCATTAAACAAAATCACAGTAAAGGATCGATACCCAATTCCCTGAATTGATGACCTTCTTGACCAACTCAAGGGGGAAAAGTTCTTTAGCAAGATTGACCTAAAGTATGGCTACCACTAGGTTCCCATCGAACCGACTGATGTATAGAAGACAACTTTCAAATCTAAAGAAGGTCTCTTCAAATGGTTGGTCATGCCCTTTGGATTAACAATTGCACCAGCCACTTTCAAGAGGTTGATGGATGATGTATTGAGACCCTTCACCAACTCTTTTGTGGTGGTATATATGGATGACATCCTCAACTTCAACAGAACTTAGGATGAGCACATGTATCATATTCAATAGGTTTTGAGCACTTTGTGGCATCACAAGCTATATGCCAAATTGGAAAAATGATCATTTGGCATGAATAGGGTCCAATACTTGGGCTACATTGTTGATGAGCATGGGGTACATGCGGATCTAGCTAAGATCCAAGCCATCCATGACTAGCTAGCCCCGACAACACTAACTGAGCTTCGTAACTTCTTGCGACTTGCCAACTTCTACCAATGGTTCATGTTGGGATTCTCCCATATTGCATGGGACTCGGCCAAGTGACCAAGGGTGGTGGCAGAGAAACGTTCGCATCGGAGAAGGCACAACAATGAGCATTTGATGATCTAAAGCATCGCTTGTGCTCAACTCTAGTACTCTCCTTACTCGATATGCAGCGACTGTTAGATATTGAGACTGATGCATCCGATTATGTTGTAGGCATAGTTCTCACTCAACACGGTCATCCAATAGCATACCATAGTGAGACACTCTCAGATACCATTTGAAAACAACCCACCTATGACAAGGAAATGTATTCCATTGTCCAAGCTTGTCGTCAATGGAAACATTACATTATGGGAAATGAGACAATCATCCACATTGATCACAAGCCTCTACAATTCATACAGACACAAGGAAAGTTGCAGAACAACCACCATCAAAAGTGCTCCACATACCTGTAGCAATTCCATCTCAACATCAAGTATAAGACAGAGGGCACAAATTGTGTTGTTGACTGCCTCAGTCAACCTCCCGTGGCTTCACTCACCACCATGCTCCATTCTTGTGGGCATGAGGCATCTGAGTGGCCCAAAATTTATCAGCAATATCTTGACTTCGCCACCACCTATATGCTCTTGGGTACATGCACGAATGTCATCGATTTTCACATTTAGGATGGATTGTTATGCCATATGGGCCATCTCTGTGTTCCTACAAGAAATATTGCAAAGATGATTTGAGAGGCTCACTATAGTCGGATGGCAGGACATTTTGTCATGGAGAAAACTGTGGTCATTCTACAGAAACATTTTTATTGGCCAAAACTTCAACAAGATGTTAGAAAGTATATCAGATCTTTCACTGCCTATGCCATTGCCAAGCCATCCATCAAGAAGCAATGCTTATACACCCCTCTTCCTACTCCCAAGAGGCCTTGGGAATCCATCTCGATGGATTACATGTCTGGCCTTCCATCCACCAAGCAAGGCAATGATTGTGTATTTGTAGTGGTTGATCATTTTTCGAAGATGGCCATTCTCGCAGCCTACAAGAAGAGCATCACAGCATGAGATACTTCCAAGATCTTCTTTGAATGAGTGTGGGTCCATCTTGGGATACCACAAACCATCATCTTTGATCGAGACAACATGTTCCTCAACATATTTTGGTTGAGTCTCTAGTCATTGTTGGACACCAAGCTCACTAAATCCACTTCCTTCCACCCTCAAACCGATGGCCAAACAGAGGTCGTCAATCAGATGATTGTGCACATCCTACGAATCTATAACTCTAAGAATATGTGTACATGGGATGAGATTCTTCCCTATGTTCAACACAACTACAACAAGGCTCTCCATAGCTCCACTGGCCATAGCCCCTTTTAGGTGAGGTTGGGATTCCAACCCCTAGGTCCCATTGATGTTTCACTACCTCTTGCAACCACATAGAAATATTTTTCCCATGTTTAGTCTGAGGTCGACAAAGCCACCAGATTCATTGAACAGATTCAACACATCCGCCAATAGGTCCATGAGATTTTGCAGAAATCCAATGCTAAGTACAAGAAGCACCATGATCAACACCGGGTACCGCACAAGTTTTAGGTGGGAGACAAGGTCTGGTTATATTTGCAGAAAGAACACCTTACAAGGCCCCATCGGAAGCTCTGTCCACTTCGTTATGGGCCTTACACTATCACCAAGGTTGTGGGCGACAATGCTTTTGAGCTCAACACTCCCCCCTTCCTTGGATTGCACCCACTGTTCAATGTTGACCTCCTCCGACCATATTTTCCACCAATATTGGACACCTCAGAGATCATATAATAGTTGAAACCAATAGAGCTCAACCCTGATTGCATGGAACATGAATCCATTGATCAAATAGTGGACACACGGGTCAAGGGTACTGACCAGTAGAGGATCCATCTTTATCGTGTTGTCAAGGTAGGGCAGTTCCTACACCAAGGCAAGTGTCTCACCCAAAGAAAAATTAAGAAAACATTTCCTCACTTGATGGGGGAACTCAATGCAATGAAGACCGTCGCTTCCTAAGAGGGGAGGATAGATCCATGTGGATATTGGTGGCCACCCACCTATTCCAACTAGCTCCTCTTGATAGTTTTTAGTTCAACACGTTCTTCTGTAATCCTTTGTAATTGTGGGTTCTACACTTTTGGGGTTGTCTGAAGCCCAACACAGCTTCCAGGTGGAGATTGACGGCTTCCCACCTATTCCAACTGGCTTATTTTGGAAGTTTTCATGTCAGTACATCTTTATGTACTTCCAGGGTCGTTTTGGGGCCCTAAACAGTTTTTTTTTTTTCTTTCCATAGTGAAACTGTAGACGAAGTTAAAGTTTGATGGCATAATGTGTATTTCTCGAAAATACCTTTCCAACTGGCTATCACGCACCTAAAACGGAGGTCGTATGCAAAAGTTACAACACCAGAAAGTTGAGGTACCAACTTACCCATTGTGGCCCACATAACATTTTCCGTTTCATCTCCTAGGGTTAGGTTTTTGGATGTCTATGGTTTTGGAATTCAAGACTAATGTTAAAAAGGCCTCTGGAGACTCATTGTAATAATTTTTCTCAAACGGATATGCATAGCAGCCACATCTATTCTCAGAGATAGCTACCACCATTCGAGCAAGTTTTTTTCAGTTCTGCAATTTTACAGTTTCAACCTATTTTATTTATTTAATAGAGGTTATTTTTCACTGGATATATGTTGTTGTTCTTTGTATTTTTGTGTTATTGTATTCAGTCTGTTATTCATTTCATTCCACTCATAAATCTATATTAGTGGTATCATATCTGTCTGCTCTTCATTTATTTTTCTTCGTGCATGTGCCTGACAAGATCTAGGTACAAGAAGTTGGGACTCAAACCAGACAAGCCTTTGCAAGATCGGTCATGTCGAGCCCGACAACAACCCATGGGGGACGAAAAGAAAGATTATTGAGTAGGAGATCCTTTTAAAATGTTTCTCGAGGAAGCCCTTGTGCGACAAAGGAACGAAATGATGGAAACCTTTGCACAAATCCTTCGACGACTGCCCACAAGAGACGCATCTTCATCAAGTGGTCATGCAACCCCCTTCAAGGTACAAGTAAATTTTGATATTCCATTATTTGAAGGAATGATAGATGCAGATGGTGTAGATAAATGGTTGAATATGCTCGAAGGGTATTTTTCAGTCCACAATTTTTTCAACAAGGAAAAGATTACTTTTGCACTCCTCAAGGTTGTCCCCCATGTTAAGGACTGGTGGGATACTTACTCTAAGCAAAGGGCCATAGAGGAATCTGCAATATTTGTGGTCACCCCCAAATGGGATTCCTTCAGGGATGTCATTAAAGAACAGTACTAACCTGTTGGAAGCTACGAGGACCATTACACAAGATGGACTATGCTACATCAGGAAAGGGACCAGACAGTACCATATTTCACCAATATTTTCCACACCCTACGTACCAAATCGGGTATCAAAGACTCTGAACAACATCTGGTGCTAAAATATTGTGATTTTATGCATAGATACATTCAAACAAAAATGGATTTTATGGACATCGCATCATTAGGTGTGTATTATAGATATGTTATCAAGATCAAGCAGAAGTTTAAGTAGAAGAGTCGAGAGTTTGGATATGAAAACTCCTCACAGTCGAAGCAGGGAAAAGGTGGCCCCAACCCACAAAACAAGGGGCAGAGAAAATATGGCCACTCTTAGGACAACTAGTCCAAGCCACAACACAAGAAGGGTAATAATAATTCAAAGAAGTACACAGGAAAGTGGTGTGAATACCATAAAATCCCTTAGCACAACACCGAAGACTGTCGCTCCAAGAAGTCACTAGCAGCTGAGCTGAAAGCTTCCAAGTTAGATGAAGATTCTAACTCTGAATCAAATCCAGAAGGAGGGAAGAGGATTATCAATGTTGAACCCATCACCACTGTTGCTACTACCAAATTCTATCTAAGTGAATCGAAAGAACTAGAGGACGGGGAACACCTATTTCACTCATAGATGTGTGTAAAGGGATCTCCGCTTCATTTCATTGTTGATAGTGGTAGTCAGAAGAACCCGATCTCAGCAGAGGTCCTCAATCGGTTGGACCTACCAATGACACCACACCCGCATCCCTACACCATCGGTTGGGTTCGTCGGGGAAGAGATCTCTGCATCAGCCAATGATCAGGGGATCAAATTTTGCTCAATTTTCAAAGTGCTCGGAATGCGAAAAAAACAGTGCCATTCCGTCTGTCTCATCTTCCTGATTTCGGCGGTATATTTACTTTCTCAAATGGAGTCCGTATGAAGGATATATCGCGATCTGTCCGCCAAGCCAAACAGGCAAAAATTTTTTATGTTGACTGTACCTGTCCGTACAGTCTGTACAGTCCGTAAGATGACATGGCAGGACCATACAGGTTGTACGGTGCTGACGTGGTAGTTTTTTATTGGTTGGATGTTGGCGTATTGGATGGTGACACGTGTCCGATTGGTGGAAAGTAATATGAGGACACATGGCCCAATCCATGGGCGCCACGTGTCCCCTTCATTTTGTTCATTTGGTTATATAAAATTGTATTGGGAGTCCGTGGGGTTCGACCCCCGGACCTCCCCC
>SNQJ01S0129006.1:26063-37440 GCA_010110895.2 Picea sitchensis | reverse complement strand
TACAAACTGCGCGATAACACACTCCACCCACACCATTCTATAGTATTCATAGGTACCATCATCTATTCAAGAGGACAGCAGGCCGTATCCTTGAGGGTTTTCCAGTAGGGGCCGCAACATTTCTTGGAGAGGAGTTCGATCCAGCTTATTGACAGGGCCTATTGACATTCTAGCACCTAGGTATTACTTGCAGGGCCTTGTTCACCAGATTTGGAGTATTTTCTGAGGGTTACTCTTGTTAGATTATTATCTGGAGCTTTGGGACGTTTTTGAGAGAAGGAGGGCGCAACTGTGATTCAGATCTACTCAGTTTTGAGGGGTTACACCTCAGATCTGACCCTGAGACTTCTCCTAGTGGCTTGTGGTGGCCCGATCTATCTTTCTAGAGAGTTTCAGTGTATTTGGAGGCTTCCTCTATCAGGGCAGAAATATTGAGCTTGATAGTCTTCAGGAGGGCGCAGCCTTGATTAGGGTTTCAGCAGTTTGGATGGGTAGATCTTGGCATCTCGACTTGATACTTCAAGAAGGGCTTCTACTGGCCCCGATCTATCTTTCTGGGGAGTTTGGTGTTGTTTGGAGATCTCCTTCAGTTGGGCCGAAACAGTGGTGTTCTTAGCTCTACAGCAGGACGTACCATCAGCCAGGGGGGTTTGGACTTGACCCTAGTTCTTCTTGCATTGTTCTTCATTGTATATCCAGCCTTTGGAGGCTTGCATTTCTTATCCAGAGCATTTTGTAGCAGCTTATCTATTAACTATTGGAGCCATCTGATGTTATTCCAGATCTGCATCCTCTTTGTATTGGGTTCTTGCTTTTCATAATAATAAAGGTCAGATCTATGCTATTTGGTTCCATATCTTGTGTATTGGTTAGATCTTGTATTTCCATTGAGTATATCTTTAGATCTGTGCTTAATAACTGAATATAAACCCTACGGCCGAAACTTAAGAGGCCAACCCGCAAACACACACATACAAACAAGTAAATTAGTGGTCAGTTAGTGTTCCAAGTGAAAAAATTGGCTTGGGAACATTATAGAAGCATGCAAAGATTCCAAGTGCAAGTGGAAATATTTTGCATATAGAAACATCAGTTGAGTATTCAACTTACAAAGTACAAATGGTTTGTTATAGTTTATGGGACAAGCAATCCATGACTCCCTTAAGAAACGGATATAATCAAGAACTTCATATAAGATACCTACATTCAAAGGGTCCGCCATTTATTCACATCAACTCTAAAATCTTCTATTGGTAAAACATTGACGAATCACAATTCATATATTAAGAAGTAAAGCTGGCAAATAGACCTGAATGATAGCAGTCAGGCATGTTCTCTTTGCAAAATTGGTTTACTTGTGCTATAATAGATTGTATCTTTGTACTTTATGCCTTCAATATAAACTTAATAATATAGCATGAAGAGTCAAGACTTGATACTATTATTCATATTGTATTTATATTCATAGGTAGAAAGGAAGAATTAATTGAGACATTAAGTTTTAACACAGTGTACATGCAAATTGGTGTGCTAAGACTGAACAGAAGAATGCACATACCAATACCAGGCAACATGGTAAAGGAATTTGAGGTAGTCAAACCGAAGCCTGAATATCATGGTTGAATTCGTTTCAAGTTAAGAACTTAAAATTTTCCAGCAAAAGTACTACATATTGCCAGCACAGCATGGGCTAGGGAGGGGCAAACATTGAGGCCCTTTCACAAAGCAGCAAAGAATCAAAAACTGCATGTGAATCCTTCCACTTACACTCTACATACTAAATAAGTACAAAGTAACTGCAGAGAGAGCAATTGTAATATCTTTTCTTAGACATATTTATGCAATTCCTTATTCCTAGTTTCTGAAATAAGGGTCATGGATTATGGGTTCATGCATGTTTTCTGTCATTTTTTACCCTTTTAGCCTCTTCATATGCTGCCTTCTTATTTGTGTGGAGATGCATGTACATGTGTGTGCATGTGAGAGAGAGAGAGAGGGAGGGAGAGACCCGTGGCGAAAAAGGAAATCGATGATGACAATCGCACAATTTGGCTTGAAATGATTGGTTTTGTGAATGACATTTGCAACTTGAGCAACTGGAACCAACATGAAGCTTTCCAGCTCTCCATCTGCCACACGCAATCCCACAATATGCTCAGGACAATATAAAGTCAGTTCAATCAACCAACAGCACCTATGAAGTTTTCTTATCAAGCCACAGAAGGAAAGGTAAAAGAAGGTTTCAATCCTTTTGCAAAACAGTAAACCCAAAAGAACATGAACTGAAGGGCAGAGATAAGACAAGAAACAAATGGAGATAATATTCAAGACAAATACCTAAAAAGGTAATGACAAAAATAAGACATAACATGCAATATTAGGTGCATAGATTTTGAAAATGCAACTCAAAACAACCAAATGCAAGAGGATGCCACCTTGTCCAGTCCATATACTGACAAAAACAAGAATGATGAAGGGGACAGTTTAAAGGACAAGGCATCATTAAGGATGGCTGTATTCTGCATAGAACAATGAACCATGTGTCTGTTGCATACATTTGTGTCTACCACTTGAACAAATCATAAATCCAAGCAACTAATCTTTGGACAACTCCTAATCACCGAACAAACGATGCTCACAAAAACACAACAAAATGTACTAACAGCTAGGAAAACATTTCACAATCAAATTAGTTATCACCCAGAAATTCCAACCCTGCAAAAGCTAAAGGGAGTCCGGATAACACTAGGTAATAAGCCATTGTCACCTCGCTTACCTCCTCTCACTTCGAAGTTAGTCCTATTGATTATCTACTTTAAAGATTTGAATGTGCATTTTATGTTTTGCTTAACTAATGTGCCATTGAGTCTCTTTTGTAGGTAATGTTATCGCACAAGTTGTAGGTTGGGCAAAGCCCAACCCAACCACCAAATGGCGACAACTTTGAGAGCACCTACCCACTGTCACCTTAGGCAGGTGTTCCCGTCACTTTAGAGATGAGGTAGTCACCTCAAGGGGGGAATCCCGGTGACCCTAGGGGAAAATGAGATGGAAAATGAGATGTATGGATGGATGCCCCTTAAGGTCAATTATTACAGGATGGATGCCCCTTAAGGTCAATTATAAATGGTAGGGGGAACTTGGAAAAGAGTCTTGGGAAAGGTTTATGGTTGCCAATGCTTTGAGTGATCTTGACGAGAGAATACCCGCCGAGACACAAGGAAAACCAAGAATACAATGAAATATGTTGGCTGGACGCGTTAAGTTTATTATCCCTAATTGCAGCAATAATTTTCTGCGATACCAGCATATAAAAGATAATAAGGGCTGCAAAATAAGTCCAATTAAATAAGCAAGAAACAAGCTAGTAAAGAATTCAGTTCAATTCAACAATGATAGAGTAAGACTTTAGCATAAAAGCAAGGTTGCAACAAAAAGCTTACTGCAGTGATATTTATCAGTCTTATGGCTGTAGAAAAAAGCCCATAACAGAAAAATCAGCCACCAATACTTGCAAATAATCCACCCAAAAGTGTGCTAGAGTTAGTAGTTTGTTAGGGAAAAAATTGTAGCCAACTCCTAGGGTTAGTTTAGGAATTATCTAGAGAGGGTTAGGATTTCTGCAGCCCAATGGCTGTAGGTTAGTTTTGTAACAGCAGCAAGTTATAGTGGGTAAAGAGGACGCTTCAATGAGGCAAGAAAGCCTAGGGCTCTTGTTTAATCATCCCCGACATCTAGGGGATAACTAGGAGATCATGTCTGAGGCCTATGACGATCCTAGACATGGAGTACCGAGAGCGGTGAGCTAATTGAAAGCATGGGTCCTGAGGACCATCTTTTCAGCTGTGACTTTGTCCCCGGCTTGTAGCGCATCGTTCCATCACCGGGTTTGGGCTTGCACTCTAGTGCTGCCTTTGCTCCATGAGGTAATTGGTCCGGAGGTATCATGGTATGTGTCATATTTGATCATTATGACCTTCTTATGCATGCATTAGATCTCTTTCATTTTGGATGACCTGGGTTGATCTCAATTCTAATCTACTTGACCACCGTTGGGGTAATTGATTGGGTGGCTTAGCAAGTTGGTATTCATGAGTTTTGGTTAGCCACCAAAGAGGTGTGGGTTTAACCATCGCCCGCTTCCTTCATATAGTATCACTTTACATCTTTAAACCCGCTTCATCTTTCCCACTTCTAGTCTCGCCATTAGAGGACCATCTGGGTACATCTTGTCTTGTGGGAAGAAGGCTAAAGCGCCCGTGAGGTAAAAAAAGCAACCGGTAAAAGCATAAAAGCTTAAGTAGAAACTCGAACGCAGGAGGATGCTTCTCAGCCTGTGGGATCCCCGAGAAGGCAAATAAAAAGCCTCTCATAAGAAACCGAGGGACCCTAAGAAATGATAAATAAATAAGTACAAGACCTAACTGAGAGAATGGGAGGTCTCATCACAATCCAAACTATCACGTCCAAGAATATCTAAAGGTATGACATTTACATCATCTGGTCACCAAACAAGGGCAATGACCTTTGGTTGCATGGCCAAAGGGAAGGGGGTCTCATCAATGCAGCCAACCCTCCTCATCGCTAAGATACTAGCAGTAACGATTGCCGCCTCTCGCCACCCAGCTGCTAAGTGTTGTCCTTTCGCTGTTTTGTATAAAATATAAATAAAAGAAAGATAAGGCAATATACTGAAAGAATGACCATGACGGTACAAATACTTCCTACAAAGGCACCTACGTATTAAACACCGTACTCTAGGTCTAATCCATGACCAGACATCCTTTAAAACCTCACGCTACCACACATGCCTTGAATAACCCTATGAGACTTTCCTTTTCTTATGGCTATTAGCCCAATAGGTTGCCCTTTCTATTGCTTTGATTTTGTATATAGTGGGTTTGTGTAGGGTCTTTGAGCTATTGTGGCGACTTGCGCTTAGAGATGTTATGCCTATATTCGATAAATTTGATGATGAAATGTGATTTGCATTGCCACGATGTTTTGGATTCACGAGCCTCGAGGGCGAGCTTTTGATGCGTGACCATGCCCTGGGCCGGGATGCACCAAATGATCGGGTGCACATGGGGAGATGATCGCCTGACCTCCATAACAAGAGCCCATCGATGGACACGCTGGGATGGCGTGAGGCGATGTGGCTTTCTGGCGACGGTGCCCATGCACAGAATAGCCAGGCGACGCCTCATCATGACGTCATGGCATAGATTGTGGTTTATGGGATCAGCCCCTGACAGATGGGACGCGGGACCATGATGGATGTGACGCCACCCGGAAGATGTTGGACGACTTCCGTGGTAACGTGGCGCCTTGTTTAGTTTGTTTGGCACTGCGGTGACATGATGTCGGAGCCCCGTGAGGCAACGCTTTGCTCATTTGTACATTGCGTTCTAAGAGGGGCTAACGCTTCCTTTAGGGCTTGATGTCTCTATATTTCGCCTATTTTGACATTTAGGCATGTAAAAAGTAACAAAATGATTAAAATCAATCAAGTAGCTCCTGAATGGCTATTTTGTTGACCTATTTAAATTAAAGGTCAAAGTATTGTATAAATGTGAGGATGTTTTTCCCTTTAGAAAATAACATAACTTGCTCCTCTCATTTGAGAGACTACTCTTTAGCCTTGTCTTGGATCTTTCTCTCTTGAGGTAGCTTAACCCTGAAGGTGTTATTTAAGTGGTGCCATATGCCATTGGAAGGTTTACAACCAGGGTATGGATTAATGTTTCTTCATGATTCTTGTAAGTGTTCTTCTTCAAAGCTTCTTGATTGAATAGTTGTGGTTTAACATTTACATCTATTGCCATCTTGTTATTTTGACTTAATCCTTCAAACCCTAGGGAGCCAACAACACACAAGTAGGTCGTGGGTTTCTATGTCCCCATAGCATGTTTTCTTATAGCCATTGATTCTAGAGGGTTTAGCTCTAGCTACAGCTACACTAGCCTTCTTTTATCTTGAGCTAGCTTGAGTTTAAGTTGAAGAAAGAAGTGATCCTAGGCCTAACTAAGTTACACCTAGGGTTTACTTCTAGGGTTTATGAGAAGTCTTGTATTGAGCAACACTTTTCAAAATTTCTAGATTTATCCCTAAAGCAGTTTTAAGCAAGAAAGTCCTAGGAGAAGATTGAAGCACCCAGGCCTAGCTTTAGCTACACCTAGGTGGGGGCCTTTCTTTAGGGTTAGGGTTTGTGGCCTGTTTTAGTAATACCCACTAAAACCCTAGCCTTCTTGTCCCTGTGTTTGAACTCCTTCTAAACCATTAGCTATACTCCATTTGACTCCATTAACCCAAGGCACTAGTCTTTGATTGATCTTGATGCTTGTTATGCCTTAAACCTCTTCAAAAATACTTCAAATTTGTAAACCCTACTAACCCTACGCCTAACCCTAGGTAATTTAGGACTAACCCTAAGAGGACAACGCTGGCCTAAATTTCACTCTTTGCTTGGATAGAAAGTTGCTGCCTTGTTATCTCTTTATAGTCATGGAGTTGAATTGTCCTTTTGCCGGTTGATTTTGTCAAAACGCCCACCATAGGCTAGCTAACCCAGCATAACAGAATTATAGTCATGTGACGTCATCTCTTGTTAAATCTCTTATTTGGACCTTAACGCTTTGACTTATCATTTTCATTCAATTGGTTTTGAGCTATTGATTACATTTGTGAGGTTATTTTGCAAAACATTGTGCTCTTTTCCATCTAATCTGACTCATTGATAAAGCTTGGATCGCCATAATTATTCAAATGTAAATAGTATAGGTGATGTAACATGATTTGATATCTTGTTGTATCTGCAACGCTGTGTTTCTATTCATCTATTTGGTTGACATTGAGTTGTTTGCTACATTTATGAGCTGATTTGACAAAACGTATTGCTCCTTGTCATCATTTTGATCCATTAGTTAGAGTTGACGCCATACCTTCATTGTAGCAATAATTACATAGCGGACGCTAAAGAACTATAAGTTTATATATGAGTCATGACATTGCATTAATGATAAGGATACATGGTTTGATTACACACATTGAATGCTCTTATGTACTTATTGAAGAAGTGATCTTGTCTTAGTTTTGATAATCATTGACTTCACAATAATTATATTCATTCTGCTCATATACTTTTGAAGATAATCATTGATTTCATGAAGTACTAATCCACCTAGCACGTTCTAGTCTTCTTTTGTTTTGTCTCAAGAAACAGTGCATCGCCGCTGGTCTCATCTTCCCGACATTCTTCTTGGGCGAATCATGGAAAGGGTTCTCCTTGACTTGGCTTTTATCCTTTAGCCTTCCTTGGACCAGATTGCCTTAGGGACGCCTCCTTGGATCTGTTCTAAATGAAAGAGCCCCCATCGAGTGACAAGGTGGGGAAGCTTCTGTTACGCTGGTTTCAAGCCTCGACTCAAGCCCTTGGATTTTTCCTACAAACCGTACATAACATAGGCTCAAGGAACAATATCCAAGTGAGAGAGCTTCAAAACATCAACTTTTCACGTTTACCAATGCAACGTTTTATTTCTCCAATGCAACGACTAGTGCCTTTGATTATGAGCTAATGGGGTCAAAAGAAAAGAGCTAAAGCTATTACATCCTTGGGGTTATAAACCCTCTTATTCCCCAAGGCAAGTAACCTTAGCTAGGGTTTAAAACTAAGGGGTGTATGCCCTTATACTTCTTTAGCAAACCCTTACAAACAAGAATTCTATGCTTAAAAATATGATGGAGCTAAAATACGGGTGTATGCACTTATACTCCCTACCTAGCCTTAGCAAAATCAACCTTGAGCTTGAATTACAAATGATAGCAACAAGTAAAAAGCCTTACCAGTCCAATAGCAACAAGATAAACCATAAGATGCCAAGAAAAACCACAACAATAGCAAGAAAATGACCTCCAACAACTAGTGCAACATCATCATCAACTCCATAACCAAAAAGACACCATATCATAGCACGAGATAGCAAAAAGCCTCAAGGGTAGCGAAAATTTCAATCCTCTACTTCTCACAACGGGAGAGTTATGAATCAAAATGAGATTCCATGACCTCTATTTATACAAAATGTCATTCACATAGTTTGTCCACTTAGCAAGGGTAAAACATAAGATAAGGGGTCAACAACCCTTATCTTACCCCTTGCATCAAAATAATATTAAACAATTCAACTTAAATTCACTTTTACACAAAAGAAACCCTAGAACAAGGTGACGCCACCCCCTTAGGGGACGTTTTGCCACTTGAGCAAGTCGTTGGAGAAGATGTGAAAGTCGTTGGGGCTCTTTGAGCCTCCTCATGGTGTGTAAGCGTTGTCCATGCCTCATCCGGTGAAAATATGCCAAGTGTCAATGTGCAATCACTCCATCGCCATCAAACCCCCTCATGCATGACGTCATCCCTCAAAAAATGACATTTTTCCTCTCCTAGGAAAATCGTTTGGGTCCTAGGGGCTGGATAAGATCCTCCATGACGTTAAGTAAGCCTCCAAAGGCCAAATGATAAATAGCCAAAGAGACCTCCTCAAGATCAAAGGCCACCAAATCCTTTTGAGTCCACCAACTTGGTTGATCATCAAGCCATACCTTATTGTAGACCTTGTGGTGAATTTCATGAGGAAATGACTAGCCCCGGTTTCCTTGAAAGTTGTGATGAAGAAGATTATTCTAACTCAGGAAATGAACAAGTTAATATGTGTGGTAGAAAGTACAATGTTGGAATGCATGATTGGATGGAATTTGCTGAACAAGGTAGTAATGCTAGTTGCATGAATAATGTTGTAAATAAGGCAACAGAAAAATTTGGCCCTAAGCCTACTCCCCAACAAGTGTCAGAAATGGCGAAGTATAGAGGCATTACTTACCAAAGGAATGGACAAAGAAATCAAGATAGGCCGCAAGGGAACATTCCTAAGGTAGCTCCTTCCCCTCCTAAATCAAATGTGCCTGCAAATTCAGAGTTAAATATTGATTTAGGGGGATGGCTCAATAATGTAAAAATGTTGGTTCCTGTGTCAGAAATTATGAAGATCCCTTCTCAAAGGGAAAAATTGCTTAAAGCCATAGAAGATCCTCCCCAGAACATTGTGGATATGCAGCCAACAGTGGCTTACTGAGATGCACCAGTAATTTTGCAGAATTGGGATAGGGGAAATGAAAAGAATCAACCTTTTTTCCTTTCTCTGCTTGTGAACAATCATCTTCTTCATAATTGCATGCTTGATTCAAGAGCAAGGTCAAATGCTATGACTAAGAAGGTAATGAAACAATTGAACCTAAGGATATCTAGGCCTTACCATAACATTTGTGCCATGGACAGTAAAATGATTAAGGTGTGTTGTCGTCCTTATACACACTTGCAAACGTGAGCTAAGTCCGGCTCACTTAGTGTGTCCTTGGAGGCACAATGCCTAGGTTCACAGCCCACGTTGTCACTTTGACCGGAACCTCTTCCGTCTAGGCTCACTCCTAGGGAAGCCAAGGGGGGTAGACCCTAGTTTCTAGATGAGATTTAAAGTTAATGTTATGAACATAAATATACATATAAATAGATATTCATAACATAATAATTAATTAATGATATTTATTAATAATGAAAGGACATGTCTCAAATGACATGACTATTGGTTAAGGGCACCCCTGCGTGGGTATATAAATGAGCCCTCATTCTCAATTGTAATTATCTTATCTTATCTTATCGTATCTATTCATATTTTATATATTATTCCTACATGGATTATTATGTTATATTCCAAGTATTTTGGATAATTCTTGTGTAAGCGAACTTTGTTCGTCCCATTTGGTATCAGAGCTTCATTTTTCTGATCCCGGCCTTTGGCCAATCTCTTTATCAGACCTTGTCTGAACCGGCTTTTAGCCACACACAAAAATTTTCAGAGTTTCTCTGATCTGRTCTTTGACCAACAATTGGCCTTTGGCCATTTAAAGCTCAAAATTTAGTTGGAGAAGATTATTTCCGTTAAAAAAAATTCCACTAAAATTTTTAAAGTCTGCTACAATTAATGGAAAAAAAAAAAGAACACAGTACAGTCATACTTCTCTCAATTCACAATACCGTACAATTTATTATTTTCTGTTGTCAATTTCAGAAAATACCGTACAATTTGTTATTATTTTCTGTTGTCAAATTCAGAAAATACCGTACAATTTGTTATTATTTTCTATTGTCAATTTCAGAAAATACCGTACAATTTGTTATTATTTTCTGTTGTCAATTTCAGAAAATTGTATGCCAGCCGCTAGTTCTGCAACTGCCACTATACATAGTCATACAATTGACACAGTCGTACTATCCATTCAGCCGCCCTATCCATTCAGCCGCCCGTACAGTCAACAACCGAATTAAAATCAGCCGCTGTATCACCATTTATGCAATTCCATACTTCCGTCAATTATTCAATCACCATACCATACACCATTATACCATTCGCTGTCCTTACCAGAGGCCAACCGTACGCTGCCACTTCCGTACAGCCCCATCCAAACACTGCAGTCTGTACAACTGTCGAATTAATAAAGCATTGATTGCACTCAACTAAGTTATTAACCGCTGCCATATATAGTCGCGACTGTCCATAAGGGAGATATTGCAAGGGAAATCGGAAGACTTCCGCCATCACTATGGAAGTAACTAGGATACCGTGCTTAGGATATTATTAAAATTGCAAGGAACCTTCACTGCATTGACCATCACGTTGGTCCAAGTTAAGTTATTATACATCATCAAACTAGTATTTCTATGCAACCGAGAAATATTAACTATTGTACATTAGCCATAGTCGTGTGAGAGAGATATTGGGGTTGTGAATATTCTAAAATCCAAGGGTTACAGACTATTGGATATTAAGTCAAAGGGGAAACATACACAAGACGATAATAAGGGGAAGTCATAATATTATATGACAAGGAACAATAAGTATAAGCAAAATTAAAAAATAATGTTATTTTAAAATTTAGTCATTTAAATCAACGGATTATAAAAAGGAAATATATTAACCTTTTTATTTAAGTAAAGAAGGCTAGCTTTTATTCAACCTCATTATAACTATTATAATCAAGTTATAAGTTGAGCTTTTATTCAACCTCATTATAACTATTATACGCTCAAGTTATTAAAGTGATATATTTAATTAAGGAAAAAAAATAAAAGAAAAAGTTAAAAGATATATTATTATATTTTAAAATCACTTTTAGGACTTTATTATTTTTTTTTAACCATGGGAACAGCAACCTCCCAAGAGTATATCCAACAGCCCGCAAGCCAGATATACCAATAACTTGTGACTCAGCAGGGGCCGAGACGTCCCGAGGCCCACACCGGGTGAACCTCTATCCCAGGGGTCGT
>SNQJ01S0129006.1:0-24262 GCA_010110895.2 Picea sitchensis | reverse complement strand
AAGAAGCGGTGTTTTCAAAAGTTGGAACAAGAAAATCAAGGTCTCAAAGAAAAATTAACCGAAGAAGAGGAAGAAAGCTCCTGCCTAAGGAACCTTAATCATAATTTACTAGAACAAATTAAAAGACTTAAGCATGATAAGTAGTCTTTACAAGAAGAGATAGATCGCAAAACATCAATAGTCAATAAAGAGACAATGACTGAACCTATGGAGATAGAGAAGTCTTTAGATGATACGAATCCAGCTGATGTAAAGAGGTCTTCAAATGTCAAAGTAGAAACAATCCAGGGGTATGAAGAAAACTCAATTCCAAAAGTTAATCAAGAAAAAACTACAAGTATACGAAGTAAAGATCAAGTTGCGAGGATGCCTTATCGACATCCTAATCACAAAAGTCGATACTTCAACCAATCAATGTATCAACAGAAACAAATAACCGCTATGTCGAAGAGTATTACTTCCACTACAAGTGCGGGTCAAAATAGAAGCTATCAAGGGAGTAGAAATGTATCAAGTTCTTTCCAAGAACCCTATAAAAACCCAAATCCACAGAAGATCAAATTAGGATGGGCAGACTCCTTTACAATTCGACAGTTCTGCTCAGCGCTTAGAAGGTCCTGTCGTCTCAGGTCCTCAACGATTACTAACTCAAAAATGAAGAAGCACGAGACAATAATTACAGACTAGAGCAAGAGATAAGTCTCCCATAACGTATGCTTTGAGGATAAAGCGTTTTTAAGGGGAAGGCAATGTTATGAACATAAATATACATATAAATAGATATTCATAACATAATAATTAATTAATGATAATTATTAATAATGAAAGGACATGTCTCAAATGACATGACTATTGGTTAAGGGCACCCCTGCGTGGATATATAAACGAGCCCTCATTCTCAATTGTAATTATCTTATCTTATCTTATCTTATCTATTCATATTTTATATATTATTCCTACATGGATTATTATGTTATATTCCAAGTATTTTGGATAATTCTTGTGTGAGCGAACTTTGTTCGTCCCAGTTAAGTTCTAGGAGTTGATTTTAATTTGTTAAGGTTTAGGGGGTGTCTAACCTATGATGCAAAAGCAGCAATGCAAGATGCAAGGTTAGTATGTTAAGCAGGCTCTTTCCCTAAGTCAACTAAGACTAGTGCCTAAGGTTGGGCAATGGGGTCAACTAAAGTTAAAGGGTGCTTCGTTACAAAACAATTACAAGTTACTTACAAAAGAACAATTATTCACCACAAGATTAGATACAAGTAATAAAGAATGCAAAGTACAAAATGATACAACACAACAAGCTAACCACATTATTTCAATGTGCAGGATTTAAATAAGATCAAGGCATTAGCATCATCAACATATTAAGCCTAAGCATGCCCCAATAGCACTTACTCTATTGGATTGCTCCTCAATGGCAACATCAACATTCACAAGTCAAAGGAAAACTTAGAAGATTTAAAAGTTAAGGCACAAGTATTCCATAATGATTACGATATTCAACACTTTTAACACACAAGGTATTATTAGATGAAAGATTGAATTACAAGTATTAAGCCCAAGGTCTAATTACTTAGTGAGTTAAGGGTTCTTAAGGTTGAAAATATTTTATTACTCTTATTAGATGTTCACCCAAAACCTCCTCCCCCAATTGCCAAATGGTTGTTGGATGCTCAAGAAATGAAGCAACGATGTCCACCCTAGCTTCACAGGTCAGCCCAAAGAATTGAGTTTTTACGGAAAGAACGCTCCTTCGCGCTGTGAGACCGTCCCCGACCTATCACCTTCCGTCGCCCTCCTCAATCCCCATTTTAGATGGTGAAGATGGTGGTTTAAAGTACCCTATTAAGTCTATTAAGTATGTATATCAATTGGTTAGACTTTTAGGTGTGTTTTAAAGTGTTTTAATGACTTTAAGATGCCTAAAATTAGTGATTTTAGACAAAAACCGAAACTTTTATGAGTTTAAGAAAGTGTGTTGTTAAGTGTGAAAAAGAAAAGCATCAACACATATAAAGCATTTAAAGAGAGCTCAATAACGATTTAGTTCATCACCATTATCAAATCACCAATGTGAGAAGCTTGTTATGAAAGAGAACTAAAGCACAAAGCATGAACAACTTGCCCAAGAAAGAAGACTTCAAGCTTACTATCACTTATCTTGTGTTTGTTGAAACATTAAGAGAAAAGCATTAAGTGTAAAAGAAAAGCTTGAAAGATTAGAAGTATGCCTACACTATCAACTTATCCAACAACAATTAACTCAAGTGTGATGGCAAATGGCCTTAAGATGTTATAACATGAAAAGCAAAACCATTTACTAAACCATCTAAGCATTAACCATTTAGTGTGTTGAATTAAAGCATGCAACAAAATAGATCTAAGTGAGTTGATTATGCCCCAAGGGATTAAGCTTAGAGATTAATGTGTGAAGAGATCTAGATCTAGATGATTTTAACCATTAAATCATAAATAGATCAAAAGCACATTAAAACCCTAGCCTCACAATTTAGGGTATTCCTCTCCCAAAGTGTAGGTAATTAATAAGCTTTAGAAGATAACTTGGAAAGTAAGAGATAAAGAAAGAAAGAGGGGAAAGCAAGAGAGGCAAGCAAGCAACCACTACAAGAAGCTCACTAACCCCACGTCCTAGCTTAGGAGAGTGATTTAGAAATAGAAAACTCAAAGCTAGTTCTTACCCAAGCTCACACGTGGGAGGTAGGAGCAAGCAACCACTACAAGAAGCTCACCACTAACCCCAATGGCCCCCAGCTTAGGAGAGTGATTTAGAAATAGAAAACTCAAAGCTAGATCCTACCCAAACTCACACGTGGGAGTTAGGCCGCACTCAATCCTCCTCCCAAGCTATGAGCTACTATAATCTGCAAGAAGTGACTAGATCTATGCACAAGAGCTAGAAGAAGTGAAGAGAAAGGTTGAGAATGTTACCCACTCGAAGAGAAGGGTCTGAGTGTTGTGTGGATGTTTTTGGGTAGCATAACCTCCTCAACCAGATTCAATCCCTCGAGAAAACCAGCAAGGTATAATTTGCTGGAAATGCTACACACAACAAATGAAGATGAAGAAAAAATTTCTAGTTTTGGTAGAAATTTTTCACATAGAAAATTTTATAAAGAAAGTAGATTTAGATGACCACTGTACTATTATGCTACTAGCTGAAATATATATAGAAAAGGACAGCAAGAAAGAATGAGAAAAGAAAGAGAAAAGAGGAGCTTTTGTGTGTTTTAAGGGAGGACTCTTACTTGAGGCATTCCCAATAAAACCCTTGAGCCAAACCTGCAAAAACTTAGTAAGATCTATGCATACTCAAGATAATATGGTTGAATATGCTAATAAGATGAAATACTTGCACTCTATTTAGCAAACCAACATATATAGATCTAGAAGAATACTCGTTGTTAGATTCACTAAATAAAATACTTTTACCCAAGATCTAGGCTATGCATAAATCAAATCAAACCATACAAGTTTACCCTCTCACATGTAGCAAGAACAAAATACTTTGTTGCTCTTCCAATGATCCTCCAAAGTTTTTCCTCTTTTCATATTACTTCAAGAAAGGGATCTTGAGAAATACTTTGCTCCAAAAACCCTAAGAGCCAAAGAATGGAAGAAAAGGTGGAAGGAGAAAGAGAGGGAGAGAGAGGAAAATCAAGTAGCATAACATTAGCTCAAGATATGGTAAAGAAGATGTGAGAGAGGGATTCATTTATACTTGGAGAGACAAATTCACCCCTCTTGGATCAATCCCAAGTGTCCACCACCAAGCAATGCTTTTCTTTTGAACCCTCGTGGTAGGGTGCACCATTCAGGGTTTGAGAGGGTGGATCCATGAGGTCTCTAACCAATTGCGATCAATTGCGCTTGCAAGCACTAATTGAAGTATCAACAGAATACCGCTTTGGTAATCAATTTGAAATTTTCAAAGTTGGTAATGATTACCGTCGCGATGGTGCCACTACCTGTAAATGCTATTAGAGTTATGTACTCACAAATGTTTAAATGCTTAAACTTTAAAGAGTATTTGCAAGAGAAGGGATCTCTTGCTATAGATCCGTGAAGGATCTCAAGATCCAACATTATCTGAAGAATAGTCGCAACCCAGGTTTGATTATTCGATATGCATCTATTTGTTATGACATTATCTTGATCGTTGCATGTTGAAGCTATGATCAAATTATTAGATGGATTAAAAGTAGAGATCATAGAGTTTATTCTCTAACCTAACCTTCATTAAGAGAGCATATTGTCCTAGTACAAAAGACATGTCAAGAAAACACTTGTCATCTTGAGTAAAGGAGACTTGGAAGGAAAGTAGCAAAGACACTCAAGGACAACACCCAGCTTTCCGCAGAGAAATCTCTTTGTGTTAGTTCCAAAGCTGCCCCGAGGAATGCTCTTGATCACAACAAAGATGAGAATGTTGACCTCTATTTCAGATCGTCGATTCTTACCTTTAATCTTTGCTCCAAACAAATTACAAGTGATAGCCTCTAAAGGAGCTTACCGTGATGATTGTTCGTGTTATTGCTTTATATTATCAAAAAGGATATTATTCTTGTTTGTTGTTTTGTTGACCTTGTTCCGTGTCACAAGTAATAACCCTAAGAAAGCCGCGTAAAGGTTAAGGTAACGTGACAAAGGAGAAACCTGCAAAGAAGCAATTATTATTGAATAGAAGAAGGTGGTTTGTATAAGATAAAGGGTCACTCATAAGCTTCTATGAACCACGCCATTGAGAATCAATGTGAACTTTGGCATAGAAGATTAGCCCACATCAACTAAGGCAAGGCACTACCATGTATGCAAAAGTAGTCACGTCTGGCCTAACTCAAGGTTAACATGAAGGCGTATGCAATGGATGCACAAGGGGAAGAACATCAAGAACCCTTTCCAAAAAGGGACAACAAAACAAAAGGAGTCCTAGAACTCATCTTTATTCGTGTGTGGCCCCACGCCATCATCCTCCATTAGTGGTATGTATACTATGTATCATTTATTGATGTTTATTCTCATAAGACCGGTGTATTTTTTGAAATCTAAAGATGAAGGTTCAAAGAAATTCAGAATTCAAAGCCTTGATAGAGAATCTTTCCAAAGAAATATCAAGATACTCAGTCGATAATGGAGGAGAATACACCCTTCAAAAGAGTTTGTGAACTGAAAGATGTTGGGATCAAGAGGGAACTCACTACCACTTCTATAATCCCCAACAAACGATGTAGCTAAACAAAAGAACAAAACAATAATGTAAGCTGTGAAGACTACGATCCACGATCAAAACCTTCCAATGTGCTATGGGCGTATAAAGAATGACAGCGATATATGCAAAACCGATTGTCCCATAGTGCACTTGGGTTCAAGACCTCGAAAGATATGTTCACCTTAAAAAGAAACCAAAAGTAAGCCATCTCAAAAATATTGGTCACTTCAAAGTATTTATACATATTCCGAAGAGAAGAGAAACAAGATGGAACCCTAAGAAAATAAGGGAATATCTAGGGACAATCGCAGAGGTCTCCAAGGTCTCAGATTTATATTACCGTGTCACCAACATTGAGATCGTACTAGGATGTGACCTTCGGCGAAGATGGCCAAGAAATAGGAGAAGATGCCACTTTGAAGATATATGAAGAGGAACCCGAATCCCAAAATTGCGTAATTAGGTGGGCGGAGGTCTCAGAGTCAGAGAACCAGTTGAGGGAAGTCAGAATTCTCTCGATGAGGAAATTTTAAAAGATCATGACATAGTAGAATTTCAAGAACTTCCTCAGATGACGATCTCCCATAAAAGGAAAGCCTGCTGGGGCAAGAGAGATTATGCAAGATGGAGAGAAGTATGGTGTTCCCGGTTAAACAACTAGATGTGTGAAGAGACTGCTGACCTTCAACTAGGGGGTCAACTCCATGTACCATGAAGATATGCATCAACAGATGCAAACATGTCAAGACTTTTGGCTCTATTGAGAAAATCGTGAAAAAATCACCTAAATCGTGAGAAATTGCGATTTTTTCTTGAAGACTATTTTTTCGTAAAATGGACTGATTTTTTTACGCATTTTATGAAAAAATCACTCTGTCATCGGAAAAAAAATCTGCTGGTCTTAAAATTTAAAAACCTGCGAGTTTAAGGGTCCGTGAGGGGTTTTTGTGTTTTATTTGTGCATTTAGCCAAGGAGGAGAGCCAATCCATTCAACCAACCAAGGAGGAGTTTTCCATTGGGATTTCGTGGATTCAAAGGTCAAATTTGTGGATTTGGCATTGGAATTTTAGTCCATTTCACAATTTTTGCATTTGGAGGTAAGTAAAAAAATTTCCCCATTATTTCTGCCATTTTTTCACCATAGATTTTCAGAGGTTTTCAAGTGGAAATGAGTTTTACTTCTTCAAAATAGATTTTTGATGATCAAAAACATTTTTTCCATTGTTATGTGATTTTCTTTCTTACCATGTATGCCCAAAAACGTTTTTGGGATTTCCTTGCCCTAGGTCAATGTAAATTAGTTTAAAAAAATTTTGTGTCTATTTCGGATTCAAACCAAGTTTAAATGCTAGATACATAATTGATTTATCTCTTTACTCTTTAAATTTTCATCTTTTCAATAATAACACATGCTAAAAACGCATTTTTTTGCCCCAGGTTCATATGTTTCCATATTAAAGATGCCAAAGCCATTAGGATCCATTCCTCAAGAGTATGGTGAGCCCCATCCTCCAGGAATCACAACATCTCAAAATGCAAGCTACGTGGAAAGCAATGTTCTCAGGAGTATATCGAAGGCCATCTTGCGTAAATTCCAGGGAATGAGGTGGGATTTGTACCGAGGCAAGCTAAGAACTTTTTGCAAAGGCCACAAAAGCACTTGAAGAGTATTCAACAAACAAAAAGCATTACGTAATAAGAAAAAAATAAAATGGCTTCAAGATCCAAGTCATGGAAGCACACACACTCATCAGCAAATGGGAGTGGAGTCTATAGCATATCCACTCAAATCTGTAAATCCTACAGCAACATCATTATATTTTATGCCAAGAACCACATGTGGTGCACAACCATCTATCAAGTCCATGTTCAAAAAAAAAAAAAAAAAGAAGTGGACAAACTTGTGGGTAGATGCCTTCTATGGAGGATATTCCATTCAATTTTTCTAGGAACCCATTCTATGTGTCCATGTTTGAGGTTGCTAGTATTGTTGGTCCTGTGGGTATAAGCCCCCACTTATGAGTTGAGAGGGCCCATACTTCAAAATGAAAGGTCGGGATTGCACTCCAGGCTGCGTGGAGTCAAGATTCAGCAAGGCTCACATGATGCACAAAGGGATGTCGTATGGTTGGACCGATGGGAACTCATGGACCGCCTATTCAACTAGGGGGTCAACTCCATGCCATGAAAACATGCATCATCAGATGCAAGTATGTCAAGGACAGTATTGCTCCCATTTGGGCATTTGATGCCCAAAGACAAAAATTCCTTTTGTAAGCTGGATTTCACCAGCACTCTACGGGTTAATATTGTAATAAGTCTACATGGATCGTTAGGGTCGGCTGTCTTAGGGTTTTATTAGAGAGTTCCTTCTTCGAGTGTTTTTATCCCTGAGGTTAATAAAATTTCAACCAAAACGGGTTAATCTCCCTTGAGTTTTTCACCCACCCACACCTCCAAAGTGGCTTAAAGGCTCTAATGAAGTTGCCCATAGGTAGCTAGTGTTTGGTGGAATGTTGTAATGACCATGTAAGACAAAGACGTAAATTTCGCTTAATTCCGCCAAGTATAGCTAGGTTTTTTTTTTTTTTTTTTTTTTTTAATTAATTAATTAATTATGGTAATTAATGTAAAACTTAGGTCCCGATTTGTATATAGGGTATTTGTAGTCAAAAGAAAGCTACCGACCCCCTCGCACTGCGGGACCAAGTTTCAACTCACAAGTTTTGCTAGGTTGTTTGTCCCCTTAGGAGTTTTTCGAGAAAATAGCGGTTTTAATTGCCAAACCCATAACATGAGAAAATGTAATTTTTGTAATAGTGTGGGACCAAATTATGAAATAAGAGGCGTGAATGATGAGAGACTCACCCCAACCATTCTAAACTTTTACCCAATCTTTAAACCCTTTCATTTAATTAAATTATTTTTAATTATTTCCCTTTCATCCCTCACGCCTTTCCCACTTGAACTTATAATATTTCATTAAATAATTTAATGACTCACCCTTTAATAAAATGGGTCCCCATCTCCTTTTGTGATCTAATAAATCATTTTAAAATGGTTTTGGGCCCCTCCTCACACTTTCCTCTTATAAACTTACGTCCCCTCTCCTCAACCTCACGTCACTCTCCACGTAAATGTTGGAAGTGATCTCTAATTAGTGCGTGGGGCCTCTCCTCACACGTTTTTGCTTTGTCTCTACCATACATTCCATTCGGGGAGGTGTCCCACACATTCCCACTCCTCTACCTTTCACTCCCTCGTGTGCTCCTCACGTCAGCTCCCACGCATCTCCCTTTTGGAAATTTCACGTTTTAATGGAATTTTTGCTTTGATTAAAGCATGAACATGCCATTCCTCACCCAATCGCTTTACTCCTTTGAGTATGGAATCCACACGCCCCCATCCATCCCCACTTTAACTCCATATTTCAAGCTAATACTTCCACTTTGATCCACGCCATTTAAAATGGATAAAGCTCACGTAGAGAGGGAAATGTCTCTTTAGAAAGCATGCAACTATCTTTTAATTGGTACGTGGGTCTCCTCTTGCCAATTTCTCCCCTCCTTGCTTGATTTATTCTCATCCAACTCACTCCACTTTCCTCTCTTCCCCTCACCCTAAAAAGCCATGCATCTCATTGGTGGACTTCTTCCTTTGAGTTGTCTTGTCCCTTGGATCTTGGACACTTGTTGAAGATCCAAGAGGGGTCTCCTTTAGCTTCCTCGAGCTATTTAAGAGACCTCTCACCCCTCATTCATCACCTTTCATTATTGCAAATGTTATGCTACTAGTTTCACCATCCCATTCTCTCCATCCCTCTCTAATATTGTCGTACTTCTTCACTGGTTTTGTTTCTTGAAGGGCTTGTGGCAGTTAGTTGTCACAACCTCTTCCATTGGATAATAAAAGAAACGCTTTTGGATGATTTTGGGAAGATCTACAAGTATTTAGGATCTTGCAAACATATGAGGTATAATCTTTCAATTTGATATGATGCATGAATGGATCTTGGTTAAAGTATTTTATTTGAGTAGGATTTGCAAAGAGTATTCTTGTGAATTCATATATGTGGTTAGCTAGATAATGTGCAAAGTATTTCAATTTATTAGCTTAACCCTCCATAATATCCATTGTATGCATGCTATTGTGTTGAGTTTGTTGCTGTCTTCAAGGGTTCCATTAGATGTGCCTTGGGTAAAAGCCTATTCTTTGAGACTCTCATACACCCAAGTTATTTCTGTATTGTTCACATTTTCTCATTCTCATTTCTGTAGCTAACATGTTTTGATAGGTCACCAAAGTCTTTAAGTTTTCTGTTTTTTGTATGCACGAAATCTTTGCCTTAAAACAAAGATTTCATAACATCTTCTGAGTGTGTTGTAGTTAAACGGCAAGCTATGAAGCTTGTTGATTTTTGCATGTTTTTACCAAGACAAGAGGGCATGCCGCCCAAACTACATGCACAACACACCCTCCTAACAACTCCTCTCACTGGGTAACACTTTATTTTTCCAATCCACTCTAAAATATTGTAATCGCAAGCCCAAAGGAGTTGTACCCAAGTTGCTTGCATTCTTTCCCTTTCTGCCTTATTTTCGCAAGCTCTAGATTAGATATCTTTTGTTTATTTTTCATGCTTAGTTTAGCTAAATTAGTTGTGGTTTCTACATGCTTACTTCACGTGAAATAATCTAGAGTAGAGCTCAAAACATATGCTAGCTTTATCTGCGGAGGCATCGTGGATATTTTGCTTTCAGTTATCTTGCATGCAGTCTTTAATTTCGTGAACATATCACACATGCATGCGCCAATCGGTTAATTAACTTTTCGATTCCCTGGCCTTTTACTTTATTAATACGCAAGCAACCTGCTTTAAGTTTTCATCTTATGTATACATGCATGCAAGTATTCCATATCTTCATGGGCTTGGAAGCAATCTTTTACAATTCCTCAAGCAAGTTACTGTCTCTAAAGTTCTCATACTTCACTTTTTACAATATGTATAACAATTTAAGAACTCGTCTGACAACTTCATTGTTAAAGGGCTTCACCATCGTTTCAGCTAACAATACTTTTAAGTAAATCCAGGTTATAAGCTACAAGTACTCAATCACACTTCACATAATTTTTAAGTAGCTCATAGATCTAAAATTCAATAATTAGATCTCTTACAGGGACACCTTATCTCACCATCTTCGCCACTAAGGTTTTTAGGAAAGCCACGGAAATTTTCCAAAGTACTCGGCCTTAGGGTTGAACTGCGAAGCTAGGGTAGGCCTCAAGGTTCTCAATTTTACATCCAAGCAAAGAACCATTGGGTAATTGGGAGAGAGTTTTGGGTTGACATCTAGGTAGGGCTAAAAATTAATCTCACACTCTTAATCACTTAATTTAATCTTCACACTACAACACCAAGCAATACATTACCCTGTAAGTTCATTGATCTCATGGTTTCTCTTTTTACATTCATACGCAAGTTAAATTATGTGTTGTGAATTATCGCTTAAGTGGTTATATCTTCTATCCTGAGCACTTCTTTCTTTCATAGCTTACCTATTTTTTTATCTCGCAGGATCCTTCAAGAAGTGCTCATCCACTTGGAGGCATTCTCTCGATTGGGTCTTGAGTGCTTTATGTCTCTTGGCTACAGCAACAAACGGAGCTCCATCTGTTGTGAGCATGTTTGGCTTCTTGTGTTGATCCCTTTATCTTATGTATCTATAATTCCTGCACATGTGAGCAAACTTCAGAATATATTGTATATCTGTATCTAGTCTTAATTTGTGTATCTGATTTATTCTTTTGTATCTAAATTGTATCCGTCTTATTGTAATACTTTGTAACTTATCTTGTAAAAAACATCCCCCTAAATTAGTTGACCCCATTTCCCAATCTAGGTAATTAGTCTTAGTTGCCGTAGGAAAAGTTCTGACTCTCATGCTTAGATAGTTGCATCTTGCATTTGTTGGCTTTGCATCATAGGCTAGATCTCCGAATTCAACCAATTAAACCAACTTCTAGAACATTAAATATTAACCTCATCTAAAACTAGGGTCTACCCCCTTGACTCCTCTAGGAGTTAGCCTAGACTAAGAGGTTCAAGCCAAAGTGACAACGTGGACTTTGAACCCAGGCATTGTGCAGCCTCCGAGACACACTAAGTGAGTTGGGCTTTGCTCACGTTTGCAAGTGGTATAAGGACGGCAATATCTTTTATACCGTTGTCGTAGGATAAGTCATTTATCCTTGGTCTTAACGCATTTAACTTATTTTTATTTTTAAGAACTAAGTAATAAAACTTTAGTCCCTAAAAATCTTTTCTACCTTGCATTGGTTAGTTTTGTGTGATTCTTTTCCAAGTATACAGAATTCATTGAACAAATCTATCAAGCATACCTAAGGAGCAAATCCTTGTTGGCTATTTGAAATTTTGGAGAAGAAGCACTCAATCGTATCCAATTCCTGTTCCAAACTTAATAAATTAACCTTTGTTTTCCCCTCTTGTTTTTGCTTTGTTTGATGCTCTGTTTGTCTGAAATAAACTTGGACATCCCATGACTCCAATTCTTTTAAATATTTTACAAGGCATTTTTCAAGAAAGAACTCACGACTTATTATCTTCATCCTTGAACTTGAAAAGTTTTTTGGATGAAGATGGCATGCTTTCCCTCTTGTTGGATCCTTAGTAATTTTGGGTCCCATTTTTTCAATGAGTGAACTCACTAGACCCTTTGATTTTTCAGAAATAGTTGGTTATCCTAATGATATACCCGAAGATGTTGTTGATAATGTGCTTTAATTTCATGAGAGCAGGATGCTTAGTGCCTCCAAATGTCAAGGCCTTTGGAAATTAATTGATGATTGGGATGATACACCAATCCATGAGGATGCCCTTATGAGATTGTTTTCTTGGACTCTTTTGGAGGGTCATGGAAGTGCTTGTGATTAGTTTCTCATTTGTAGAGATAAATCAATCAAGACCATATGGGACTTTCTACATGACTTTTTGGAAAGATTTGGGACATCGATGAAATTTACAGTGAGTGGATTGATGATTTTATGGGAAAAATGGAAGAGAAGAAATCTTTCAAAAAAGTCATGCAAAAAGCCCCGTATGGTCTTGATTGAATTATCATCATGAAGAAGAAACCATTATAAACATGCAGCTTGCCCATGAAGAACAGCTAGAAGCCACAAATTGTTCATTCATGGCCATAAACTGTTCATTTATGGCCATGGAAGATCAATGTGAAATCATGGAAGATGATTTTACAGAAACTTATATTGAATATCCGACCCCCATGGACTTGAGCTTGATGTTGAAAAGGATAAGGGAGTTCATGAGGAAATTCCAGATGAATCCATAGATGAATCAGCCATCTATTTCTGAGGAAGTGAAGGAGCTTGAGTTGGAAAATGTTGAATATCTAGATGATTCAAATCCCACCCTCCTCCCGAGGAAACGTACCTTTTGAACGCTGACTTTGAAAATCTTATGATGAATCTCCTCGCGGATGTGTTCTTCTTCAGTCGTTCAACCAAAAGATAAGCTAATGCACTATGCGGAAATGGAAGGCAATTTCACTTGTCACCGTCATATCATTATGAGTATTGGTTGGCCTCCCACCTCGACAATCATGAGCAACAAAGTATTCCGAGTTTACACGGCTTGTCATATCTCCAAAGATTTGGCCTAAAGGAAGAAGGAACATGGTACTTAGTTGGTTCTTCCTCACAAAAAGCTCCAAGTTGATCAAACTTGGGAAGGGTCTTCAGGAGCATCCCTCGACAAGGATGTTTTAGACACTTGTGGTATCATTTCACCCATTGCATGGGTGGTTGTAACGACTTAACCCCTTCCTTTGCATTTTTTAATTTTGTATTATTTCAATTCTATTATGTCAATATGTACTTAGAAAATTTATTTTTTGGCATCATAGTTTCCTAATTTGTAATTATATTGTTTTATTTTAGATATTTCATTATGTAGATGTTATTTATAGCATTGATTTCATTTATCATGTATGAATGTGTACTAATGTTAATTTTGGTGTTCACATTGTGGGAGCACTATTTTTTTTTTTTTTTGTTTTTTTTTTCATCATTCATTCATCACACAATTGTGTGGTCTGAAATTTGGCCTCTTTAAAGGCTTGTTGACCGCCCATTCAACTAGGGGTCAACTCATGTGCCATGAAGATATGCATCATCGATGCAAGTATGTCGTAAGACAATATTGGTTCTACTTGGGCATTTGATGCTCCAAAGACAAAATTTTGTAAGTGGGATTACCGCACCCATGCGTGGATTAATATTGTAATAAGTCTACATGGGATCATGTTAGGTCAGCTTGCCTTAGGGTTTTCTTTATTAGGAGAGTTCCTTTTCACTGAGTGTTTTTATCCCTCGAGGTTAATGTGGCCTAACCAAATTCTGCTAATCCCTTGAGTTTTCACTCCCACCCAATAATTCCCTCCAAAGTATGAAAGGTGCTCTAATGAAGTTATTCATAGGTAGCTAGTGTTTAGAATGTTGTAAAATGACCATGTAAGACAAACACATACCTAAATTTCAAGGGAATTCCGCCACCATAGGCTTTTTAAGGATGACCAATTACCCCATGGAGCAAAGAACCTCTTTCCTGATACAAAGCACCAAGCCGATGGTGATGGGATGTTGTTACACGACAGACAAAGTTGATGGAAGAAGAAAAGATGGGCCCCTCCATGCTCAGTCAATCCTCGCTTCTGGGTGACTCCATGTCTAGGACCCTCAATCGATGATCTCCTAGTTATCCCTAAAAATCGTGGATAACACTTCCAACTTCTGATAGTTGTTGTGACGTAAAGCCGCCTAATAATATCTTGCTTACAAATCTTTATTGTTGTGACGTGAAGCAAGACAATGAGATGAGGTTGGGCATTGTGCTCTGTACTGATAGTTGTGACGCAGTGCCGCCCTGGCATTTTGATTCCAACTTGATTACCGTGGACGAAAGAAAGATGATGAGATGAGGTTAGTATTGTGCTTCCAAATTTTGATAGTTGTGACGAAAAGCTAGTCTAGTATCTTTCCGTACTGATTGTTAGGACGTGAAAGCAAGACGGCATCTTGCTTCCAAATTTTGATTGTTGTGGACGAAGCCAACTTACAAAGAAGACTAAGCAGGATGGAAGCAGACTCTTCCACTAAAGGTAACAACACTCTTCTTACTCTTGTACATATCTTGCTTTGCATCGCCTTTTGTACATATTCAGACATCTATCTCTTTGGAAAATAATGTGTTCCAAAAGAAGAACTATACCTATGAAGAACAACAAGATAAGAATGAAATATCATTAGATAATACACATGAAGGGATGAAATACAACTCATGTGGAATCTATTGCAAGATAAGTCGAATCAGTCATGAAGAGACTTAGAAGTCGACATCAAGAGAAATTGGAGAAAGACTTACATCACAAATAAGACGGTGAAAAGCTGCGATGAGAACTTCACTACATATTGCGTAAGACAAGCTGTAAATGGAAGTATGGACTCTATCGACGAGGGAGCCGATTATATGCACTCTTACATGAAGCAAGGATTAGAGGAGTTAATCCTATGATCCATTGAAGATGATGAAATGTATATATCCATGGTATACCATGAAAGACAAGACGTGTTCAGCTCAACCGCAGAAGACCTTTCGAAGAGAATCTTTAAAGTATTCCTAGTTGTCCATCCGCATCCATGATCATATGATGAAAAGAAGAAGTGGAATCTTCTAGAAGAACATGGAATCTCCATGAATCCAAGAGATAATGAAAACATGAAGATTCCAAGAAAGAAAGAAAGCTAGAACAACCAATCATTACATCAATAATCACAAGATTACCAAGCTTGATATGAAAGCAATCGCTTAAGAACCGGAAGCCAGATGAAGAACAAAGCAGCGAAGACTTATGGACGAAAGCATTACAGATCCAGAACTAGAGGTTGTCCCAAATGGAGGAGAAGACTATGATGATTACTTTGTTCCAAGATAACTTCTATTATTATCTCCTCAGATGAGACATTATATCATCCTCAACATCCATGAGTTGAATTCTACATTAGATCTAATGCAAAGAATGTTCTCCATAGAAATTGAATAAAGAGCTGCATGAAGAGCAATTCAAGACTTTGAGGCATACCTTAAAGAGACTCCCTGCATGCATAAGAAGAAGACAACTTGGCTGAGAACCTCCAATGCACAGCATAAGTGTGGTGAAAAACTTTATATAACATATATATTGTATCAATATGGTTACTTTGAAGATCAGATCTCATGATGACGTAAGAAGTACCACACATGGATATGTTCCAGTCTAACTATGATATACTCCCATTGTTCATCTACATGAAGCCTCTCACGTTCCAGACTACAAGACAAGCATTACATTATCCATGATAAAGTCCGTATGGGAGAAAATAATTTCTCCAATACATATCTCCACAAATGAGCGTGCATAAGCATACATTTTGTGAAAGCCTCTATTCAAGATGAAAAGAACTTGCATACTCAAGCTAGAGTCGTAAGTAAATAACTCTTAGTCGGAAGGGAAGACCTCCAAACTAGAAGAAGGTATGCAAACATTTATTTTGTGACTGAAAAACTTCCGCTAGAGGGAGACCGAAAATCATTATTTATCTTTTGTAATTGAAAACTAGTCTAGATTGGACACATGCTTTCCTGTTCAGAAAGTGAACTGAGATTGACTCCATGCTGGCTTCCTAATGTTAACATGGAGGCCGACCGATTGTTGATGTATCATAGACAACCCACTTCCCATTGTGGTTAACATGGGGAGTGGTCTAGGACAATCATTCTTCTTGGCGTCACTCTAAGTAGTGGTCAAGAATGGTCCGCTCTTTGTCGTAGTCATTCTTCGGGTTCACGCCTATGAGCGGCCAAGAATGGTCCGCTTTGGAGTTTGATGTAGGATAGACATTCCTCTAGGATTATACATTCTCCGTGTTAAGCACTTTGTTTAGTAGTCTGAGGAATGGCCTGTGGAATGGTCCGTAAAAGTTATTTCTAGGCGCACTCATTCTCTCTTGGTTACACTTTTTTTTAGTGTCTGAGGAATGGCCCAAGGTGGGGAATAGCCTGTGCTCACAATCAGTGACAAGGATTCCTTAGGGCGCACTCATTCTCCAAGCCACACTTTTTTTTGGTGTCGGAGGAATGGCCCGTGGTAAGGAATGGCTCAAACATTTCTTAGGGTTTATACATTGTCTCAAGGGTGCACTTTACCTTCGAGTAGGAAGAATGGCCCGTGGTGAGAAATGGTCCAGCTCAGAAATCATGAATAATCCTTCTTCCTTGTTTAGAAAAAATAGGGCGTATAACCCATTGTCGATGAGAGCGTGATATTCTTCGTATCTCACAAACGCGGAGTGAAAGATCCGCCTGCAGGATTCCATTTATTTTTAACGGTATTTTCTGTGTAGGATGGTATTAGATGATTTTTATGGAGACTGCCTATCCCCAAACAATAGAGATATACTACCGTAGGATATGTTCCAATCGCTTGTGAGGCAGATATTCCTTCAAAACTCACAGATGTGAGTGAAGGATTGGCCCGCATAAATCGGGCTTATATCATAACATTGTTTCCTATGCAAAAGGTTATCGACAAGTTTGTTATGAAGACTATATGACAAGAGATGAGGACTACTGTGGTGAATATGTTTCACTGTTCACAACCATAAGTTGTTGATCAAGTACTTGTGTAAGTTTTGATGTGGTAGTGAAACCAATCGGATTGTAGTTATATACTACTATGAATAGACACAGTGTGTTCTATCCTGTCCCAATTACCTTGAAGACTATCGCTAGCTTATTGGAGATAATGATCATCTCAAGATGAATGATGAAACTAGATTTTCCGCGTATTTAAACGCCTGCAGCTTTTACTCCTCTCGGTGATTACTTTATGGTGAGAGTGGACTTCATCCAAAGATCATATCAAATTCTTCCGGATGAAGTAATGGTTTTGTGAATTGATGCAAAATTATGGTGATGGTGATGCTCGTGACTAGATCAGCGAAATAAATCTAGATGACTATATTGATGCTACCGTAAATGGTATATTTGTGCTCAAGTCCATTACCCGTGAAATACCCTCTCTAGCTAGAAGGGAGTGTTGTTATTATGGTAGTTTTGGGAGGTGTTTACCTCCACGTGGGAACCTAACAAGAATAGAAGACTTCGTGGAAGCAAGAGAAACCCTAATGAGCTGGCTAACAACCCTATAGAAGCCCTAATGGCTCAAGAAGATAATTTATATTAGGCTATTAGGCCCCAAGAGAAGAAGCTTCCACCGTAGCCACAATATATTGAATGCATTAATTTATCCGTAAGGGAAGTCGCCCCAAAGAAACTCAAGTGATACTATAAATACTGTGGCACGCCTCATTTCCAAAGATCTCAATTGCGCTCTCATTAAAAGAGACTGCAGTTTCCAGCAGTTTGAGGAAGAGCTAGTGTAGTCAGCAGCAAAGAAAGAAAGTTCTCAAGATTGGCTTGAATATCTCTTGGCTAGGGTTTGGAACATCTAACCGCCTTTGCTGATGCGCTATCCTTTGGGAAAGATGTGCTACCCCCTTTGTTTGGCTATCTAGCCTAGGGTTTGCTTCCTATAATTCTCGGCCAAGGTTAAGGTGCTCGAGGGGAGGCTTCGGCCTATGGTAGGGTGATCGGCTATCGTTAATGGTAAAAAAAGCACACCATTTTCTATATTCTAACAACTCCTCCTCCCGAAGCCATGGTTTCATCCGACTTAGAAGGTTTCTAAGTATTCAAAGGTTTCTCCCTCGAAACCTTCCTCCCCGTGGGTCTCGCCTTTGTTGTTGTTCTTCTTGCTTCATGTTTGCCATCATTGTTCTTTGCCATCAACACGACAAGTTTTAATCGTAAACATGCTGCCATCAAGAAGCATCCCAAGAGATTCTCTTGGGATTGCATTCTTCTCTAAGTTCTAAATTTTTGTTTTGCAAATAATATCAATTTCCTACACCTTGCAAAGTGGTTTTGGCTTTAGCCAACCCATGCAAAATTGTAAGGCTAGGTAGTTTATTTTGTGTTAACGATCTAATTGTTTTCTGTGGTTATCAAGCAATTTGTACTTGTCCCAAAGGGGAAGACTAATGGAGGGAAAATTGGTGTAACAGAGGTTATCATATCATTGTCACTTTAATAAGATACCTCTTTCTATTTAGGGATGATAGCCTAGGGAAGACGTCCCCCTATGGACTTGGGGTTTGAGAAGGCAAAGGTTAAAGTGTCAATAAAGGTATCCCCTCTCACAAATCACACCGATTAGAAAGTCCCAAAGTTTTAATCAATGAAGCAATGATGTGTTTAGATGTACCAAAACAAAGCAACAAGAAAACAATATCGTTTGCAAGTACAATTTGATGTTAGTGCTCATAAAACCTTGGACTTGTCAATAAAGCAATAAGTTGATGCAAGATGAAGCAAACAGAATTTATAACAACAATGTATACAAGATAATAGCTTCTCAATAAATGTCTTAAAAGAGCTTCACAATGACCAAAAAATAATAACCCAACAATAACAATATACTAGTACTTATTCCGAAGCTAATTAGGCAGTGTAAAAACAACTTTTGCAATTGCTTTTAAGTGCTTTTTAACCATCAGAATAATTGGTTGTAGTTTACTTTTGTAACAGCAGCAAGAACGGTAGTGAATTAGTCTAATCTAGGGTTAGGAAAGGTAAGTAGGTTGCATTTAAGGCTTGGTTTCATCAATCAATCAAATCTAAGGTCCGGACTGCCTTTAGGGCTAATGGAGTCACTTAATCAATCTTGAAGGAATAAAATGACAATGTATGAGCTAAGGACAAAGAAGGATGATGATTGAGGTGTTGATAACCCAAGGCCTCTGCTAATCATCGTTTTCCTTAGAAGGAAAACGGCTACTAGAAAGTAGGTAACCCCAGGGCCTAGTGATTTCCTTCTAGTCGCCGAAAAACAATGGCTTTAATGAAGCTGCGATGCTTAGAGCTGCAAATGGAACGGCTCTAGTAATACTCGTGTAAAGCTCTAGCACAATCTAGTAGGTGAAAAGTTGTTACGACAAGACAATAACAAGTGCTTGTTCTCCTAGGGTTTTAAACTAGCAATTTTACAATCTTGGAAGAAATGCAATGTAATAACCATAACCATTCAAAGCAAAGAAGGATTGTGAAATTCAATTTTACATTCACCAAGAATAATCTAGCACAACAGTTGGAAGACTTTCCACCAAGAAAAAATGCCAAAACACCAAAATTAGCCTTCTCCAAGCGCTTCTTAAAATTTTAGCCAATAACCCCAAGTAGGGTGCAAATTTCAAACCTCAATTTCTGTGAGGAAAGATGATAAAATACAAGGGCAAAACCCTTATTTATACGGGCTACAAAGTGACCTTTAATTACAAAATTAGGTCAAAAAGGCCAACATGACCAATTACATGTAATATCCATTTTTACATAAAAATGACAAATTAAACTCTAAATCAAGCGCAGCGTGACGTACATCTAGGGTGACGCTCGCCTCCTAGGTGAAACTAAGGTAATTTTGTAGGGAGCAAACGCTAGGGCTCCCAAGGCTCCTCAATCATGCCACACATGCCACTTCGCACATAACTGCCTCCAAAGTGCACATCAAATGATGGGTGACGTCAAGGGTAACAAAGGTGATGTCATGGGCCTCACAAGGCCAACACATCATAGTGGAGGGCAAGATCCCCCGGGTCCAGCTCCTCGCCAAAGTTGTTCCTAGGAACGTCCTCCTCTCTCCTCGTGCAAGCCATCATAGGTCCGCTCCTCGGGCCGGGTCTCAAAGATCCATCTATCTGGTGGGTTTTCATCCCTATGGAGGTCTGAATTAATCATCTCCCATGTGTACCTATCCGTCGAACATGGTCCTTGTTATCTCCGTTTTCTAGGGATAACTAGAGATCATGTCTCGAGGCCCACATGGTCCTGAGACATGGAGTGCTCAGAGCTGTGAGGACTTGAGACAACCCCGAGGGGCTCCATCTTTCTTCTTCTCAGCTCACTCCTGTCCGCCGCTAGCATTTCAGCCTTCCATCACTACCGGCCGGGCTTGCATCAAAGAGGGCTCTTGCTCCATGAGGTAATTCCAAGGTCCGGTATCATGGTATGTGCCATATTTGATCATATAACCTTCTTAATATGCATTAGACTCTTTCATTTTGATTGACCTGGCTGGATCTTGCTAATCCACTCCCACCATTGTTGGTGGGATTGATGGGGCAACTTAGCAGCTCTATTCATGGCTCTTTTGCTAGGACACCAAGGGGGTTTGCAAGAGCTATCAGTCTCTCCCCACCATATCTTATCATCCCTTTTTCATCTTATACCCCGCCATCCATCCCATTCTAGTCTCCGCCATTAGGATGACCTCTCGTGGTACATTTTATTCAGGGAAGAAGGCTGTAAGCCCCAAGGGTAAAAGCAACAAAAGATAAAAGCCATAGGAAATGAAAACCTAGAGATGCTTCTACTAGGTATCCTGAAGGCAATAAAAGCCTTCTCGATAAGGAACTAAGGGACACTAAGAAAATAATTACAAATAAATAAATGCAAGACCTAACCAAGAGGATGGGAGGTCTCATCACGAATGCCCATTATGTTCATAGGGTATTTAGCAAGATGATATTACAATATTCCTGTCACCAAACTAAAAGGACCTTTGGTTGTACACAAAGCAGTGTGGGGTCTCATCACGAAAGCCAACCTTCTCTATTTCTCGCTAAGATACTAGTGGAATCACTGTCACCGGCCACCAAGCCAAGGCAAGGTCCTCTTCTCACGAGCTTGTAGTAAAAAAGCAATAAAAAGAAAGATAAGGCAATGCTGGGTTTGGAAAAAATGCATCCATGACTGCACCGGGCCTCCTACAAAGGCACCCACAGACAACACCACTGGGACGATGACTATATCCTTAAAACTATGTCACCCCACACACATGGCTTCGAATGATCCTTTGAGGAAACTTCTTTCCCATCTCTTGTGGTATTAGCCCAATAGGCGTCTCTTGGCTCTCGGCTTGTAGAGTAGTAGATATGTGTAATGTGTCTTTGAGCTCTTAGATGATTTGTCGTGGATTTCATGCATATGTTTGATAAATTTTTAATGATGAGATATGATTTACTTTGCTATGATGTCTAGGATCAATGAGCCCATGGAGGGCGTATTTTTTTTGATGTGCAGGACCATACCTGTTGGACAGGTACCAGAGGATCGGGCACATGGGGAGATGATTAGCTGACCTCCATGGGGTCAGAGCCTCCATGGTTGGGTCGGGACTGGCAGTAAGGTGGACAGAAGCCATGACTTACTCCTGTGCACAGGCATGACACCCTGGACGGGAATGCTTGGCAGATTTGACCTAGGGGATCACTCTGCGTATGGGACGATGGCCTTGATGGATAGGGACGCCACCCAGACTCAGCTCTGGACGCTTTCTGGAGCAGATGGCGGGGTGCTGGGCTTGTTTGGCACACATAGTGTTGCGGAGCCCCTCTGAGGGGCCAACGTTTTGCTTGTCGGATGATGATTATGCCCTAAAGGGGCCAACGCCTCCACTAAAGGGGCCTGACGTCTCATATTTGCTCACTCCTTTGGCATTTTAGCATGTAATGACAACAATTGAATAAATGTAAAGTCGTACTTCATTGTTGTTTTAATGACCTAATTGTTAATTAAAGGTCATAGAGACTACATATTGAGACGCCACCCTCATTTGATAATAACAAAACTTCTCTCTTGTGAGAGTGACTCCTTTTATCTTTTGTCTTGGATAGTTGCTCTGAGCAGGCTGCTACATTTGAGGAGGATCATTTTTTGGCATGTATATGGTGTTTTTGTCATTGGAAGGTTTACAACTAGGGGTTTGATGTTTCTTCATGAATTTGTAAGTGTTTTCTTCATCAAAACTCTTGATTGAATGGTTGTTGGATTAAATATCTCTTGGTAAGGAATAGTTACATTGGCTATAATGCTTCATCATTGAAAACCCTAGGGAGCCAACACACAAGTAGGTCGTGGGTTTCATGTCCCCATGACAAAAACTAGTTTAGCCATTGATTAAAGAAGGTTTAGCCTAGCCATAGCTACACTAGCCTTTCTTTTTCTCTGAAAGGCTTTGGATGAAGTTAAAAAGAGTGCACGCCCTAGGGCCCACCAGAGTTTACACCTAGGGCTTGGACTCTTAGGGTTTGAAAAGCCTTGTCCCCAAGCAACACTTTTCAAATTTCTAGACTTGTATTTTAAAGCTTTTGGGCCAAGCTACAAGAGTTCTAAGCAGCAGGAGGAGATGAGGTCTGCTTGACCGCCTATCAACATTAGTGGTCAACTCACTGCAGTCAGTGGGAAGATGCATCACCGTGATGCATATTTGATGAAGACAAGTTTTGGTTCTACTTGGGTATCCTATACCCAAAGACAAAAATTTTGTAATTCCAAATACAGACCCCTCAAGGTGGGTTTATAATGTAATGTCTGGCCACTTCATAGTTAGGTCAGGTAGCTTTGGTGTGCCATTAGGGGAGTTCCTTTCAATGAGGGTTTTTAATCCTCAGGTTATCGATTGGGCTTTTCAGCCTTGTTGGTTTCCCTTGAGTTTTTCCCCTCCTCACATGCAATAATTCATCCAAAGAGGTGAAAGGTTTAATGGGTCTACTTTGGTAAACCTTTGTTTAGGGATGCTGTGGTAAATGACCATGCTGCATGCTATTCCAAAGCCATGGAATTTCACGAGTCTAGATAGGTTTTTTTTAATTAATTAAATTTTTAATAATTTAGTTAATTAATTATTTTTTGAGCTTATAATGTTAAAACTGGATCTTTGGCTTTGATAGGGGGTATTTGTGCTCAAAAAAAAAATGGAATAGCACCCCTACACCCATAGACCAATTTCAGCTCAGTCGGACAAATTTTACTATGTCTTAGCCCACTCCGTATCGTAACTGAAAGTCAAAAACAGCGATTTTAATTGTTAAAGTGACATTATTAAAATGTCATAAAACATTGTAATTTTGAGTTAGTGAGTGGATGTAAGGTGGCAATGGAGCAAGTTAGACCCTCCTAACCTACCCAAACCCATTGTAACATTTTCCCAAACTTAATTCAACCCCTTTACTCACTTTTTTCACTTTTCTAATTTTTGCCCTAAGGGAAAAACGACCCACTAACCAATTTCAAATCCCTTTGAAATCTTGTATAGAAAGTTGAAAGGACATTCCACACATGTGGTGTACTCTCTAGACATACCAAAAAAAAAAAAAAAAAAAAAAAAAAAAACCCTAACCCATGCTAAAACCCTAACTCTAAACCTATTCTAACCCCTTTCCCACCTTTTACACTCAAAAAATATGGCCCCCTAGGGCAAGTGACGTTTTTCCTTAGTGGAGGTTGTTGTGACTTATTTGGGGCCCCCTCTTATGAGTTATGACTCCCTTTGACCCCCACATCACCTCCTATGATGATCCCCCTCATTTTTTTTCATTAATTTCCCTCCATTTATTCATTTTCACACTTTTTTTGGGCCCTCCAAGAGGAGTTACGCCCCCCCTCTTCTTGAAACTCCACAAATGATTTTTTAAAAGATTATTTGGACCTCTCACCTTTCTTGGCATCAATCCCAAGGCCTCCCACACCTCTTTGCTTGATCCCAACACCTCCTACATTTTTCTACACCATAGATCTAGTTTTCAAACCCTAGATGATGTACCCACTCATTGAGATTTGCTCATTTGATGTGGATTTGACACTTGGAGTTCATCCAAGTGCCTTCTCTTTGCCTCTTGGGGTATAAAGAGAACCCTTTCTCACTCTTTTACTTACCAATCTTTGTGCTAACACTATTATGCTGAAATTTCTCACTTCCATCTTCTTGCTCTTGCCACTTTGCCATCCATTCATTGCTCTTGGAGGTCTAGTAGCAAACTAGTGGCTACAACACTCT
>SNQJ01S0129003.1:812-12360 GCA_010110895.2 Picea sitchensis | reverse complement strand
AGTTGAACTCGAAACCTCATGGAACTTCATTTTCATGGCACTTACCAATTGAGCTGCCCCCCCGGGGGCCTCACCTTTTATTTTTAAAATAGAAATAAAAAACACCTTTTATATGCATTCACCTTCATGCATACACTCCTTCACCCCTTTAAAGCATACACTCCTCCACTCTTATACTATTCCTTTTAAAAAGAATATCTGATGTAATGAAAAGCCAACTACGATATAGACGTCATCACTTCATACCTTTATTTTAAATGCATTTGCCATTTAATTCATAACTTCATGTGTATGTTTCAAAGGAAATCGCTGCACCTTACTATATACTTAGAGTGCGACAATCTAAAAAATCTCCGCAATGTATACACTCTTGGACTGCGGAAATTGTGAAACAATTACTCACGCATCGTCGCACCTCCCGTTATTGCTGGCCTGCAGAAATGTGTGTATGTTTCCAAGCAAATCGCCGCACCTTACGATATACCTAGAGTGCGACGATCTAAAAAATATTCGCACTGTACACACTCTTGGACTGCGAAAGTTGTGAAACAATTACTCACGCACCGCCGCACCTCCCGTTATTGTTGGCCTGCAGAAATGTGGAAGATTTACAAACGGGTGAAGGGTGACTTACTGGTCGTCGCGACCTTCAAGAGGAGAGACCTGCTGAAATTATGAAATCTACGCACGTCCGAAAATTTGACGCCCTCGACTGCCTTCTCTTCCAATCTCCTCTGATATTATTGGTCTTACGGATCTCCAACCAGAAACGCTCTGATACCACTTGTTAGAATTGCAAACATGGAAAACACAATTCACAATGATAATTAATAATCATACACAGATAATAGACACAGGAATTTCACGTGGTTCACCCAAACATTGGGCTACGTCCACCAAGCATAGGCATCGGTTGTCTTATTATTCAGATCATGGAGATTACATCATCTCACTCACACTCAGTCTCTCACAGTCATCTCTACCTCTACGAGCTTGCATGTATTTATATACATTTACAAGAAATTGATTAATAAATGAAATCCCTATCCATATTCTAACTTGGTCCATTTGGTTGTAACCAACACAGAATAATAGGATCCAAATCTGTTCTTGGTAATTCGTTGTCACCAAATCCCAACAACACTTACTATAATATTAGTGTTAAGAAAAAATGTGATAGGTGTAGAGGGGTCATAGTTATCTCAAAGGATAGAAGTAATTGTCATAGTATTGGGGATAGGACATGCCACAAACAATGAGGAAAAGGCCAATGCAACCTATAAGGGATTTAAGCTATTAAAGAAAAGAACTAGCTTGGAAGTAATTATTATTTGATATTCTACTCTCATAGTTTGAGTTCTCCTACAAGGTAAGCTCCCCTCTTCCTCAACTATTTAAAGAATCATCCAAAGAGATTCATGCTAGACTCAACACTCTCAAAATGTTGTCATGTTCCAATTGAAATGACACCTCAATAGGTAGGTTGAGGTTATGTCCAATCTCGAGGCCACTTTGGTGTAAGGAGAGTTAAGACTTATGATGAGGGAAGGGCAACATTAGGTATCTCACTCTGTCCCTTGAATGAAATGTCGAGTTTTATATCAAAGCAATAGTAGGGCTTCATTCTCCTTCAAAATCATAAGGAAGGGAAAGGGAATAAAACACCCTCTTATCATCTTTTGCATCAATTAAATCTTTACGTGCAAATGTAGTGTACTTGACCAATAGAAACAACATAACATCAACAATATTCAAAAAAATATAATTTAGAAAAGAAAATACAAGAGATAATGAGATTAAACCTGTAGAATATAATTTTTATATTAATAGTTCCAAAAAGAAAAACAATGTTCATGGTTCTCATGGTTCTCTTCAATAGGGAGAAAATATCTATTACAATAGTATTTCTTAACAAAACATTACATAATTGTCTAGCTTTATAAATAGTTTCGTACTAGTAAAACCTTAATTACTTTTAATCCCATAATTAATAAATACCAATCACTCAATGGAACTTTTTTAATAAGGAAAATCCTTTTACATTAAATAACTAATAGATTTTATTCTTTTAGAAATGTAAAAGTGTACATTAAAAAACTAATAGATTTTATTCTTTGAGAAATGTAAAAGTGAAGATAAAAAAATAAAATTCAACAAATTTATTGAAAATTGGTTGGTTGGCGTGAGGTCAATTGCACGAAGCCTTATGGAGAGCGACGTATTGACTACAAGTCTTCTTTGACGGTGGTTTGGATCCGTGTGAAAGAGGTAGGAAATTTCTTGTGCAATATCATGAAAGAGGTAGGAAATTTCTTGTGCAATATCATGAAAGAGACAAGACGTTAACAAAGTTCAAGTGAAGAAATTTGTGTGCAATATCATGGAAAAGACGGAAATTAACAAAGAAAGGAAATATCGCCGTAAGGGAGCTAAGCCAGAGAGGCCAAAGTCATCTTTGACGTATCCACGCGAGGCGAGGTCTTCTACGACGTCTTTAAATTTGGTTAATGCATGCCAATTCAGGCCGTACCGGAGAAAAATCAAATGAAAAAAATCACCGGAAAAAAATTAAAAAATTAAACGTTTAGATATTAAAATTAAAACATTAAAATTTTTAAAAATACAAAAAATAATAATGGTGATGTAATTCACTTGTACAAATTTCAATGCAAAATTTTTCTGAAAAGAAAAACACAGTACCGAGCAAAATCAAATGAAAAAACATCACCAAAAAAATTAAAAAATAGAACATTTAAACATTAAAAAATTAAAAATTAAAAATTAAAAAATTAAATATTAAAAATTAAAAAAATACAAGAAATAATGATGATGTCAATTCACTTGTACAAGTTTCAATGCAAAATTCTTCAACAAGTAAAAACAAAAAGAAAAACGTTACACGTTAATTTATAATTATGAGCCAAAATTTTCGGAAAAGAAAAACGAAGAGGACATATCTTCCAAAATCAAACTAAGTGAGATCCTATCTTTTAATGTATTCTAATTGGCTCGTTTTTTAATCTAATTTCGTAAAATAACTTTATATATAAAATCAATTATTTTGATATTGATTTAATCGTTTTTGTTTTTTCTGAATATTTAATCTTGATAAATTTAAATTATTTATTTTGAATTATAAATATTTTTATTAATTTTATAAAAAATAAATTATATTAAAATATTTATTATGATTTTAATTAAATATGATTATATATAATAAGTTTATAGTAATTTTACATATATGATTAGATAATCAGCATAGATATATTTTAAATCCTGACCGATCAAACATCCAAAAGATCAAATTTCTTGAGCTGTAATTTTTTTTATTATCATTTGATATGAATGAATTAATATTTTAAATGTTGTTATATATATAGTTATTTTTTTAATTAAGTTTACTTCAATTTTTTTTAATGTAACAAAATTTAACATAATATTACTGTGACAACATCTCCCCCATACTCTATCTACTCTTGTTTGTACCTCTCTACTTTCTGTGCAACAATATTAATGATCTTTATCCTAACTTTATAAAAACACTTTCAACTTATATAAAGTATTTTTACACAACTTTTTGTAAAAAGAAAAATCAAATAGTGAAGTACCACAAAAATTGTAAGATTTCTAAAAAAAAAGGTCATCAAAAATGTCTTTGATAGTCTCTAAAAACTATCGAAATAAATAGTTACAAAGTGCTAATTAAAAAATTAAAAAATATTATATTAATAGAAAGCAAAATTTTTTTTACACCATTTTAAATTTGATCTTAAAAAATTTATGCAAGAAAATAATATAATTACCTTGAAAAATTGTGATATAGAATGAGATAAGAAATTAATAGTTACAAAATTAATAGTGACAAAGTGCTAATTAAAAAATTAAAAAATATTATATTAATAGAAAGCAAAAAAAAATTACACCATTTTAAATTTGATCTTAAAAAATTTATGCAAGAAAATAATATAATTACCTTGAAAAATTGTGATATAGAATGAGATAAGAAATTAATAGAACAGAACTTGTGTTATCATATGCATGCATTGCATAGATTAGTCTTCTTTTTATAGGCTTCTTGGATACAAAGTGAGGTCACTAATCACTTTGACTACATCTCCCATTTTATTTTAATATTATATTTTACTATTATTCTTATCCACTATTTATGCTATGCCATTTATTATCCCCCACTTCATTGTGTCTTGGATTTTGTACCATTTCCTTATGGTTTAAGTGGATAATGTCCTCACTCACCTCTTAGTTTAAGAGAGACATTACATATATTGTTGTGAAAGTACTCACAAAGATATCTTATAATTTTTATTTTATTTTGTATATCAAAGTAGGAATGTCATAGAAACATATGAAAAATAAGATTTGGAGTAGACTTCCCAAAACAACAATACCCCCAACAAATTGAAGTCATTCCAAGTCTATGGAAAAAAGAAGGAAAACAACACAAAACTAGATAGAATAATATCCACATTTTCCATTATTTTTTCTCTACTCACTGCCTTTTCCTTTGGGTTGTTAATATGTTCATCTATGCTTGCTAGAAAATCCATTTGATAGAATTTATGTGATCCATTAGACGTTCTTTTACAAACGTTCCCTCCATTTCAACATGATCTCGTGTAAAAATCTCCTCAAATTTAGATTGTTTCTCTAGCACGAGATCATTCATTTTCCTAGCATTTAATTCCTACAATCTCTCATCCTTGACCTCCCCCTCCTCAATATTTTCATAAGAAAACACTCTTGGGTTGTTGACTTCATCAACGAAAACTAAGATAGAATACATGACATGCTTAAGTAATTTATTTTATGTAAATTGAAAATGGAACTCCTCAACCCTCTTTATTGATAGGTCCTATTTATCAATAGTAAGGTTTATGTTGGTAACCACATGTTTTAGATTTTCAAATATGTCCCCACATATTTAAATAGTATCCTTTGGAACATCCAATAATTGAGTGAATCTTGGCACCATTTGTTGTGCAAACAACATTGAAACCGATATATTATGATTTCCAACTCATTCATGGTTTGACAAATTTGTTTCTAGGTTAATAGTTGAGGCATTAGAAACATCCTATAAAACCTTGCTCCACTTATTTTATTTATAATTTCCACTATAATGCTTAGATTTTAAAGCCAATATATGTATCAAAATCTTATTCAAATGTTCTAAAATCTTATTGTTTGTAATGTCTGTGGGTAAGGATTCAGGTTAGGATCTATATTACAACCTTTGTATATTTCTCTTGGAGAGATTCATGAGGGGACGAAGGCTAGCATAATGTATATTCATGTTTTCTTATGGGAATACTTGTAACAAAATCATCAAATCATGGGATAGAATAATAACTTCAATATTTTTAGACTTAGAAATTGAAAAATCCTCCTTCTATGGATCCCATATAGTTTTTTTTTCGCCACTCTCTTCGTTGAAGATTTTCGAAGGAGGATGGTTTTTTCAGAAAGATTATCTTTCCCACTCCCCCATTGGTTAGGTTATTTGAATCTCATTTTACTCCCTTTTATTGATTAGCATTAGTAGTGTTTCCTTTGAAGTTTGGCTTTACACCAATCCACTTTGAAGGCCTTCTTTTGTTTCAAGCTTATAATAGTGCCATATTTGTTGCGAGAATGAGGATGAGGGGAAACACATTTTCTCTATTCTATGGGTAATATTGAGGTTTTTGTTGGGCTACTGTTTTGATACATTTTACACTTGTCGGCTACCTTCTTTGGCTATCCTTACCTCGTCCATATACCTAGTCATTGCCCCATTACCATATATTTTAATGTTTTTGAAGTCAAATTCCTTTAGCAAGATTTATGAGTTAAAAGTTGTATATTTTATGATTTCCTAACTCTTTAGTAGATTATGTTGGGTTTCTAGAACATATATTATTAATGATGATTTTCTCAGTTCTATTCATGTACCAATAGTTTACTTCTGGTACCAGAAATCATTCGTTGGCATGCTTCTGCATCTCCAGTTGAAATTTTTCCACAATGGTTTTGAATATCTAAATGCCAGCATGGTGTGTGTCCCTTCATTCGTACCTAGGTCCAACATGGAAGTCTACAGCCGTGGTCAAGGGTTTTTAGACAAAAACATGCCAAATTAACAACAATTAACTTCTGGTGCGATTATCGAGGAAATGAAGACGGATCTCAAGATTCTTGAACATGGGTTTTGTGCGAGATGATCCAAATGGAGTACTTTGTACGTAGATTTCTTAAATTAGACATGTTTGGGAAGTTATCAAGGTTTTTCTAATTTGGGTTTGCCTAGATTTATGTTGTGGCCCATTTTCAAGCTATTCAACAAGTTACAATTCAAATCTATGGTTTTATAATCCATATGGAAGGCTCCATGATGGAAGATAGATCTTTTCATTCCCCATATTTTATAAGTCTGTCTAGATGGATATATGAGATCATAGAGGGTTTGATCTCATGGTTAGCATAATTATTTTTAATGCTCTAGTCTACTAGAATACAAGGAATTGTTCTCATCTCTTCACTTGGGGATTTTCTTATATATTGATCTATTCTGTAATGTAATGAAAGCATAAAAACTATTGAATTAAAGATGTTGTTAATTTCTATCATGGTGTGATGTATATGAACTCATGTGGATGTTGTACATTGGGTACTCCATTCTTTAATAGAAATCACAGTTCTGGTTACTAGTATTCATTTAATCTTATTAATGTAAGTACATAGCTCTCTACCAGATTGGCAAGGGCCCACAAATCTGGAATGCGCATCTACTTCAAGTGTTTTATTTTGCTAGCTTAGTTTGTCATCATAGTTTGAATATGCATTGTAAAGACTTGGTTGTGCTCTGTAGTGTTATGTGTGAGAATTTCATTTTGGTCTAAATTACTTTAACAACAAGAAACTGTGAACTTGTCTCACATCTAGATACACTAACATTTACTTCACTTTTCAATTTATAGATATGTTTGATTACAAATTTCAATTAGTTTGACATTTTATTTGTTGGATTTCTTTTATGTCATTGCAATTTTTTGGACTTTGGTTTGTAACAGTTATCAAAATATTTTAAGAACTGAACTCATCATTATGAATACAGGAACGCTTAAGGTGAAAGAATGTATTTCGAACCCTTTGTAAAGATCAGGTCTTAAGAGACTGATAATCACTTTTATTGTGATTTTTGTCACTTTGCTTTGCGTAAACGAATGTTTCGAGATGAATGACAAGAATATACTTGAGTCATATTTGCACGTAGATAGGTCCTCTGGATGCAAAGTGCAGAACCACCACAAATACTTGTTATACTTGACATATGATTTTTCATTCTTTCGTTTGTGTGCTTGATTTAGTTATAGATTCCATCACTTACCTTTCTGAGCTAATAATTCCAAGATTAGATCAGTGGCATTTTGTGAGAGTTTAACTCTTTCATCGATTGATTTGGATGACATATTGAAGGGTATTTTACCTTTTCATTTTCATATTTCTTAAATTTAAGTTACACTAATTAGAATTCATTAGAGTGCATGAAACTTTCGACCTCAAGTCAAAGACCGCACTACAAGCCATTAATGAAACCACAAGCCAATGACGTAATTATTGTTTATAGGTTTTAAGCACTTTGATTCCCTCATACATCAAAATCCCAAGTGTTCATTGATTAAACGAGATCTCATATGAAAACGTATCTATGCATAGATCAAACATCTAGACATAGTATGTTGTGCCATTGTTCATCTTGATATAAATTGGTGAATGCAAGATTAAGGTGTCTGATATTCGCTTTTCATTTCCTTGGACCACTTTGTGATTTAGATTGATATCTTCAGTGATAGATCATTTGATTTCATTCATTTCATCTTGAAGTGTGTTTTTTTTACATTAGTTGCTAACATAGGCTAGAATAGGTTAGAATATGCTATGATCCTGCATTTCTTATGCATGCATCTCGAAGTTTGCAAAATCCCAAATTGACGATTTAATGTCATGGATTTATACATATAAATAACCCCACATTTTTGGCATCATTGCCAAGGATGTGCTAAAGGGATTAGATAAATTACAGTTTCTATTTTTGCACATAATTCTATTTCACTAGCATTTACCACTCAGAGGAGGAGAAATGGTAAGATGCAAAGGCACCCTCACTTCAGAATTTCTAAAAGGGTTCTATCCCTCCGCATTCACTTTAGTGAGTTTATCCAATCCTTTTTCGTGTTGTTTCAATGTGTCTTCTTTTAGTTTGATGCATAATCTAACTCAGGTGAATAGTTTTTCAAATTTCTTAAGTTGCTTTGAGTAGTGTTCTTTTACTTTTGTTGATTTCATTTATTTCCTTATTTCAAGGTGTTTGATGGGTGTTGTATATGCCCTAAAAACCCTCAATTAAATTGTCAACCCGAGGTAAGTAAACTTAGATTTGTAGCAAAATATATGCCAAAGGTAGAAGGGCTGGTAGGAGTATAGTCTAACTAAGGAAGTGACTATCTAAGGGATAATCTATTCAAGCAAATCTATCTAATGAGAAAACCCTACTAAGAAACTCGAAACTATGTAACCTAAGTACTTTTGGACCAAGGATCGATGGATAGTTCTAAGAAAAAAAATGAAAACCCTATTTGAAGCAAACTAGTTCAACAATAAGCAATAAGAAAAATAAACTATTAAGCATAACAATAAGCAAATGGCACAAACAAACTACTTTAACTTGCCAACCTAAATTCAATGAGTAACTACCATATGAAAGCAAGTAAACAAGACAACAACTATTCTATTGAAGCAAGTAAACAAGTAAGCAAAGACAACTAACTAACCTATTAAAGCAAGTAAACAAGTAAGCAAAACAACTAGCTAACCTATTAAAGCAAATAAACAACTAGATACTCTAAGACAACTTCTATTGCAAGTAATCTAATAAAAACTTCTCATTGAACAACTATCTAGCCTAAGAGGCAAGTGGACTATATTCTTAAAACTTCAAAACTATTTCTAATTCATAAAAAGGAAATCTATTTAATTGAAAGCAAGAAGAACTAACAACTAACTTTTAATCTATGATAAGCAAACTTCTCTTTAATCTATCAAAACAAAAGACTATATATCCTACATCAGCAATAAAACTATCTTCTAAACTATGAAAGCAAGAAACTATATCTTTTGATCTACAAAAGCAAGAAACTATCTTTTAACTTATGACAACTCAAATATAGTGTTGGTGGTTGTGTGAATGTCTCCGGTGTCGTATGATATCTCGATGGCACTTGACAACAAAGGATAATTCAAGCGGTATAAGCTCAACACTAATCTCAATAGCAAAGTGAAAGGTATGGATTAAACAATCTAATGAGAATTTAGCCATTACAGAAACTCGTCAATTACCCTGCATATTCATTTATTAACCATCAACAATATAACGAGATCATGATTGTACTTCTACACTATGTAAGCAAAATTGACACTTAAACTCAATCATTAACTAAGAAATACAATTGCAATCTAATTCTAGGAAGGAAATTACATAAAATGAAACTATGCTATATCTATTCTAACAATTCAAACTGCAATAAGAAATGCTTAAGAACAGAAATTAAAATATGACATTAAAAAGTAAACTACCAAATGTATTAGCCAACAACTAAGTAAACAAGATCTATATAAAAATGAAATAAGGAATCTATAATTAAAAATTGAAATTAATCCTATCCATCCATCAAATCCTTGTCGAAGAAAACTCAAATTAAAACTCTGTTCTATTCTATTGAAAACTTTGTTTTAAATTTAATTCTAAAAGCATGAATAAAACACAATCTAATATCTAATTGCACACGTGGTTAGTCTAGGAATTTGCAAATTCGTTCCTAACTACAAGATTAATTCATGCTAACACAATATGTCATACTAACCTGCAAAAGAGAATCAAAGCAATTAAACTACAACAACAAACTAATTAACAAAATGATAATGCATGTACAAGAAATAAAGAGAACAACAAAATTATAAAATGCATAAACAACATAAAGAACAATTACCAGACTGCTGGTGGGCCCCCAGCAAGTCGTGGTCACTTCCTAAAAGCACACCACAAACTCAATAAGTCGACTTCACCATTAAAACGCAGAAACACAGTTTTATATAACTTCGACAATGGAAAATGAAAAAAATAAGAGAGTCACGTTTTTCTCCAATACACTACGCCTGTTGCTTCTTAACCTATTGTCTGACCATCCTAGTGCTATTTATAAGTTTATAGACCAAGTGGTCGACCACAAGAGGGTCAAACCACTTCTAAATTCGACAATTTACATTAAATGATGCCCTAACTGCTGAAACGGAGCGAGCCAATAATCGCCCTGTTGAACAACCAAAACTAAGTTGTCGGGAGTTCAGTAGCTGGAGGGGGCAAGCACGAACAAAACCCACATTCCCGATTCTCCCACCACTGGCCGCTAATACCATAACCGCCAAGTTGCCCTCCATTTTTGTGCAAGACGCGGTGTTGGACGCAGTGCCGGATCGGGTACTAGATCGAGTGCTAGCAGGAGTGCCGGGTTGAGTGTCAGAAGTAGAAACGTGGTGCATTTTTGCACTGTAACACCAGAAAAACATGAACTAGATCTTTGGAATCATAAAATGTGATGAATTATTCTCAATATTGGCATCAAACACGAATCATACATACTTGGTGTAGATCATACCGTTTTAACATAAAATTCTTCAAAAAGCTCCTTCAAAACATCAAAAACACATATGTACATTCGACAAAAGTGTCTAATAACTGTCATAAAATTGATCATATCTCGGGCCCAACATTACCCCCACACTTACTATTTTGCAGGTCCCACTGCAAACAAAAAGAAGTTACCCCTCGTGACTAGGCTTGCTGAGGAGGATCTTCTTTGGAAGCTTCTCCTTCTTGTTGTGAAGACTTAGCCTTGTGCCTCTTATGTTGCTTCAATTGTGCTCTGAGGCTGTGGTTAGATTTGGTCATTTCATCAACCAACCGTTGAAGGGAGTTGATCTTTTCTTGAAGGACTGCATTATCATGATGAAGGTGTGTGTCTATTGTCTTCCTTTCTTCCAACTGTTGGAGAAGATGAGAATTTCATTTTTGTAGCTTCTTAATGGCTGGGGCAGAATCAGTGATCTCCGAGGAAGGCTTAGATCCTTTGAGGGATGTGGACAATCTATTAGCCTTGGGATATAGAGTAGGAATGGGTTGATCCAGGTGGATATTGGTGGCCACTTGCCTATTCCACTTGGACCCACACCATTGTTTCTTTCATTTTTTTAGTTTCTTTGATTGTAGCACAATTTACTATTTTTAGCAGTTCTTCGGGTCCTAAACTTCCGGAGTTGTTTTGAGGCCCTAAACGACGTTTTTTGGGCATGAATGCTTTGGCGAATATGAGTCTATTCCAGACTCGACATTCGCTGTCATCAATGTAGTCCTCGGATAGATATTTCTAATGATGTATCATGTGCATCAAACGAAGATAGCATGCCAAAGTTACGACCCCGGGAAACTGATGTACCA
>SNQJ01S0129002.1:40406-54549 GCA_010110895.2 Picea sitchensis | reverse complement strand
TCATCAAAAGAATTTATCCTCCCTTGAATTTTAGTCTTCTTTACTTCACCTTCCCTCTGAAATTCGACCTAGATATTCTTTGGTTACCTCAATAACTTGTAGATATTCAATATTCTCAAGTGTGATTAAAAATGAGAGACCCTTGCCTCTTATTTATAATTTCATGTAGCTTCCTCAAGGGGTTACCTTCTAACCATCTTAGCCCACTTTCCTTATTTTAGGGCTAGCCCACTTTTAACCGCTTCTCCACTTAGTAATTTCTCCATTAAATTTATTATTTAAATAATTTATTTTGTATGAACTTTGAATTATAGTACACTCATCACTTCACTTTATTATTTAAATTACCTTCTAACCATCTTAACCCACTTTCCCTACTTTAGGGCTAAACCACTTCTAACCACTTGTCCACTTAGTAATTTCTCCATTAATTTTATTATTTAAATAATTTGTTTCGTATCCACTTTTAATTATAGTACAATCATCAGTTCACTTTATTATTTAAATAATTTCTTCTTTGCAATCACTTTGACTACTTTGACCTTTTGGGGCTTCTAGATGACTCATGAGGGTTCTCCAACTTCACATGGCCATTACTCTCTAACCGTTAGGGGTTATGTGACATTCCACATACCACTGGAAATATCATGACATGTATTATCCATATAGAATAGTCTTTCCTACAAATATATCAAAACACATACCATTATCTATCAAACAAACTTGGTTCCATTACCCAAACCTTTGTGCTACCAGAATTTATTCAAGGGTTGACATTAATGACAACCAACCCAATTAATCAACAATAAGAACTATTGTAGCTTCGGTATGAAAATAATGACTTTGTCTTGATCTATAATAGACCAAATTACTTAATTCGTTTAAGATTGTGAGTGTTAGTTTTCTTTTTGGCATTTTCAGTAACAATTTTTTTTCTTTAATATAATATATATTTAATGATGGAGTAGGATATAAGTATAATAACATGAAACTTGAACATATAAAATTGAATTTTTAATGATGAATTTTATTCTCAAATGTTTGGTGAACTACTTAAATATTGTCATTGTTATCATTGATATTGCTATCATTTATTTCCTTATGAGCTAATTTATTTTGATCTTACTCCATGAAGTCATTTTGGGAAGAGAAACCATATTTCAAAAGGTATTGAAAACCAATAGAGATTGAAAAGAAAAATATACATTTTGGATGTTTAAGTATTTTCAATGGAATTTCAAAGACAATTTGTTCCTGAGGGATAATTTTGAGTTAGGGTCCTAACCTACCTAGCCTTTAAGTAGATATAATAATATAATAATAATAATAATAATATATTTTTATGGTCACAACCAATCCAAAAAACAAATTGGTGTATGAGACCCCCTTTTTTGTGGGACAAGGGACCCCCTCCACCCAACAATTTGACTGGTAAAGTCTACAGAGGTATACATACCCTACCCCCCTCTAAATTTGAACTTGTGACCTCTTAGGAGGAAACAAATGTTATTAACCATTAGTCTCATTCAAGTTGTATAATTAAATAATAACATTAGTATATAAGTCCTATGAATACTGTAAACACATATAATATAAGAATACTTACTAGAAGGCTCATCCCCTAGAAAGTTCTTCCTCTAGAATGTTATCTATAAGATGGAAATAGAATAAATAGCGGTAGAGAGCATGGAAATTTTTTTACTTGTCAATTCATTTTGTAATAGATATTTTATCTACTAGAGGTTTCCTCCTTGAATAGGAAATAATTTTTTTCTCTCGAGATAATAAAGGTAACATTTTTAGATCAACAATGTGTTTGTTCTTATTAGTTTGTTTTTTATGCTGATAATTTTCAACAAAATCATATTTGTTCTCCTCATGTTTCCTTCTGGTACATTACAGGTGGTAACAAAGAACTTTCCTCTACATAGTTTTCACAAAAATATAACTCAATATAGAGATGTGTGTCAACATATTTAAATCATAGTGATCTATAATTCGATAGGTAAAACTTTATCTGGGGAGGAATACACATAGTAAATACACTTGGTTTCAAGTGGTTACTTGAAACACATTGTTTCATCGACTTGGAAAAATGTTTAATCCCTATTAGTACCCCTTTGAGTAGTATTGCATTACAAAATACATGTACACGACTATTCACTCCCATGAACCCTCACATATATAGGGAGTCCCATACATCTCCTAAAACTAGTTCTAGATTATCCAATCGACTACATAGCGACTATAGTGGCATAGAGAATAACACTCATGAAGATTACTCTCACATACCTAGGTAATCATGTACTCTGGATAAGGGTAAAATCGATCCTCTTTAGTTAGAGCTCTATGATATTGGGTCAAGTACTACTATTTTACCCTATCAGTATATCAAAGAGTTAAAGAATAGGGAAGTTTGTTGTCTATAGAAACCCTCATAATCCTAACTCTCACTACCAAAACAGAAAAAAAAAAAAACATAATGGAAACAAAGAAACAATTGTGTACATCCATTGTGCACACCCCTACTTCCTTCATTTAAGATGTGAAATTATTATACATTTTTAATTTTAATAATTTGGAAATTCTATTACTACAACATTATTCAGGCAGGAGTATAACTCCATAGAGTAAAAAAGCAGTATAGTGGTCCCACTGGTACCTTTATTTGGAATCTATATCATTGTATTCATCTCTTCACACTATTCATAGTTATACCACTATATCACGAGCCTTTTTTATGTGGATGCATCCACCCTCTCTATCACCCTTATTTGAGACTTGTCCCATTGGATTTCTATATTCACATTAACCATAGTGGTACCTCTCTCTTAGAAGAAATTTTTACTTTACATCCACCATCCTCTCTATCACCCTTATCTGGGACCTATCCTAGTGGATTCCTCTCTTCACAATGATTGTAGTGATCATACTCTCTCATAACCCCTTTTTTGAAGACCCACCCACCCTAATATTTCCCACTTCTATCCCAAATGGTCCACACTCACAACCAAGACTTTGAAAACCACATCGTTTCCTTGTATAGAGCTCACAAGAATACCAAAAAATAGATAACTGACATTAATGAAAATATTTCTACCATAAATTCTCATCTCACCCAACAAGACACCATAAATTACTAGCTCTCCCAATTGGACACCCTCTATGGTGTCGTGGAAAAATTGACAATAGTGATTAATCAATCCCAAGGTATCGCCTCCTCTATAAAACCTTCACACGAAGAGGGAGCTGACTCATCCCATTCCATGACCTTTCATTCCAACCCCCTTACCCATGAACTATGTCTTCCAAAAGTTGAGGTGAATAAATTTGATGCTTTGGAGTCCATGGGTTGGGTCACTCAAATGGAACATTGTTTCTCCTTGCATGGAATCACTAATGACATGATAAAACTATTGGAATATTGAGAGGGGGGAAAGTGCATCAGTATGAGAAAAATTAGTACTTTTATTCACAATATAAAACCTTCACTAAATAGAATGAGCATTCAATATATCATCAACACCATAATTCAATGCATAGATATCACATAAACATAGTACAATTATTTTTTACGTGGAAACCCAATGTGGGAAAAAACCATAGAATGTTTTTCTTATTTATCAAAGAGAACATTCATTAGAAGAACCAACTTTCTATTTCTCTAGCTACAACTGGAAGGAGACTCCAACCCCCTATTTATAGGTTGCATCCTGAAGGAAGCTCCAACTCCATGATTTAACTAGTTCCAAATGAAAGGAAGCGAACACCCCCTTTCCTTTCCCCGTCCAACCACCCTGAAATATAAATGTAGACCAATTTGTAACTACCTATGTCACTAATAACCTATTGTTTATATTGTCTCTAATATTTTTTCTACTTCTACTGATATCAATATCTCATCAATACTACAACCACACACACCTCATACAAGGATTCACAAGAGAGTTCTACAAATCAAACTCTTATGAATCGCTAAGAAATAGATGATATTTATTTCCTCAGAATAATCAACCTAACACGCAGAAGAAGACATACCTTCAATCATGTATATTAATTGAGTTTTAGATCCATGATCTTCAACCATTTTTACTCATAGGTTTGTGACCCTATGCATTGTCTACTCATGGGTATTCACACTTTTCAGCAATGCATCCCATGGATGTTCTCACTTTTCCTCTTGAAACCCATGAATATACTCAAGGAATCCATGTCTGAAACCTCTTCTCTGTACTCGCGACTCCTGCAAACTTCTTACTTCACTAGACTTATTTGCATTTCAATCACTACCTCACATCTCGAACATGTCTTCTTAGAAGTGATATATAGAAGTGATTTTCTAATTGACTCTTCTCTATGTTTTAATGAGGATATCACGATGACTTGCAACTTCCATGAAAATAACATGCAATTCACATGCAACTTGTTATCTTTTTTTTACAGTTACTTTGACATGCAACTGACATGAAACTTGTTACCTCATATTAACAACTAATTTACTTCAACATGCAACTTGTTAAAGGGTTGACATAAATGAAAACCAATCTTCCAACAACTAAACTTTCGACAATTAATAATTTTCAAGAATTAATCTTTTAACAATTAATATTTCAAAAATACCCCCCTTTGGTATTGATGGAAACACTTAGATAAAATGCTTCTCATGCTTGTGTTGGCTCCCCCTATCTTGATGCATCTTCTCCTCTTTTCCATGCCTCTTTTTTCTCTCCCCCTTTGCAATCAATGCCAAAGGATGACTTCTCCTTGGGACTACTCCCCATGTCAATAAGTCTCTAATCCCTATTGATGTTTCTCTTCACGGTTCATCCTCAAATAATTCTATGATAAAAATCATTCAAAATGAACTCATTGTGGGGATTACACTACTCCAAGTTTTTTTCGAAGATACTCAAAAGTCTCCCAACATACTATACCTTTATGTTCTTCTCTATAACATCTTCCCATAGAAAGTGAAACTTAATTGGACTATGTTTCATATTGGAACGCATCACTTGATTCTTTGATATACTTATAGCATTGGTATTATGATAGAATATTGGAATAGGCTCATCATATTCCACATGTATTTCCTACAAAGTTCGCTTCATCCAAAGCCCCTGTGTACAACATGTTACTTCTACAATATACTCCACTTTTGATGTAGACAACGATAATGAAGATTATTTCTTTCTCAACCAAGATACCGGACAATCACCCAAGTAGAAGGATTATCCACTTATACTTATTCTATGATCAACACTTCATTCCCAATCTGCATCTGTGTATGCAACTAGAGATAGATCATTCCCTTTTGGACACCATAATCCATAGTCGTTTTCTCTTTTGAGATATTTGAATATTCTCTTTACTACCATAACATGTTTTTCCTTCAGCGTTTCTTGAAATCTTGTCAATTGTCCAATTGTTTGCATCACATTTGGTATTGATGTGATCACATAGAGTAAACTTCAAATCATTGATCCATAGAGTCTATGATATACATCCTTGGATATATCATCTTTTCTCAATTTGCAACTGGTTTGCATGGGAGTACTTAAGGGCTTGCAATATACCATTCCAAACTTATTTAGCATTTCTTCGATTTAATTGGTCTGTGAGATGAAAATGTATGTATCTAGCTAACATATGTGGAGTCCCAAAAAGAAATACAACTCACCAAGTAATCAAATTTTGAATTCAGTTTGCATTTATTTAGCAAATTTCTGACTCATCATATCATCATTACTTACAAAAATAATGTCATAAACATGTTAGGGACCTATAATTTTTATAGGGTAACTCTTTATGCTGATTGATATCCATTCTTTAGTGATTTTGGGTTGAAAATAGTATTCCATGTTGTCAATTATTTCCAAAAATATCAAAAATAATTTTTCTTCTTCGTGGCGCATATTATAAAAGTGAAAACGACAAAATATCTTTGTCATGGAGCACACAAGCATCGCACAAATATTATCAGCGATAAAATTCCTTCCCAGATCGACGAATCATAATCAATTATGCACATTGCCGACCTTTCTACCTTTAACATTGGAGGGGGGTCCGAAAAGTGGTTTTTACCACTACCACTTGTCATTCCCATCGTAGTTCGGACCCCCTGCTCTCAAATCCATTTATCGTTGATACTTGCCTCAAAAATCCACCTAACTTGTCCCGATACCACTCACATTTCCTACTTACACTCCTCCTCTCCCTACATGACACCTAACCCCTCACCTTCTACCAATTATCCTTGCACATTCCTCAACTTTTGGCTACTTATTTCCTGTTATATGCGTCGTGAAATATTTTTCCATTTTTTTTCCATAATTCCTTGTTTCATGTGTTGCGAAATGAATGAGTAGGAAACTTTGAAAGTGCTCATACCATCAAAGTTGGCCACCTTTGATCTAGATTGGATTCATTGCTAGAATGCAGGGACACGTGTTAAAGGTTCTTAACCTGGTATTCATCATTCATCCATCACGTTTGAATGAGTGAGGCATCGAATTTTGGTCATCTTATCAAATCATCATTGTCAATCAAATGTTAACTAGGTTAGATGATCTTCATGTAGATAGTATCATTTTATCTACAAGGCAGGTGTTGGTAATTATTATATTTATCCTTGGTAATTCCATAAATCACCCTAATTTTGTTGTGAATGCTCAACGTTTTATCATGGTTGGCATTGTAGACCATTTTTTTATTCTTTGTTGTTCATCATGGCTTCTCCAAACAAGCACAAAGGAGGAAAACTACATCGTAGAGAGGACCCATGGCCTCAAGTTATTGTTGAATACCCATAATTTGAGAGACCTGTCAAGCGTGTTGTATGGTTTGAATATGTACACTGGCTTACGAATGGTTATCATTAAGGTGTGGCTCTTTGATTCGCTCTATCTTTTAATGGAACAACTTTTACAGTAGGAGACTTGAATTTTGAATTTAGAGAGTAGTCTACAACCAATGCGTATGGTATCCCTCTAGATGGGGAGAGTTGGTTCAAGAAATAGTTCATTGTTGGAGATTGTAACCAGTTTTTGAAAGATGAATACAAAAACCCTCCTTGGATCCATGGGATTCCCCTGTGCATCTTAAACCATGAATGGTAAAATTACATGTTGTTGATTCAACGACATTTACAGGAGATGGGCGATATTCTAGGTTTTACCTATACCATCTCAAATTTTTATTGCACCTAATTGGAAAACATACGAATGTCCCTTATTATTTTTTAAGGAGTCTATATAAAATGGCAAGAAAAATCCAAACCAAATCAGATAAATCGAATCCATTAGGAGATAGCTTGTACCATCAAGGTTTGATCAAGTTGTTGATTCTTCATGAGTTAAATAAAACTGACAGGACTTGAGAACAATTTCTATTCTGGGGAGGGTTTGAAACCACACCTTTGGTTAAGATGTAGAAGGAAACTAGAAAAAGGAATAGAATATCAAAGAAGGTATAGAATTTCTTAGCCAAAACTCAAATTTGTTTGAAGGTGTATAATTTCAAAGAAGGGTTACATGTCATGAAGTCAAATCAAGAAAAAATGGGGCATTGAATTCATGACATGTAACCTTCACTCAGTCGAGGGGCATGGATACATTATTATAGATGTGGATTATTTCACTAAGTGGGCTGAGGCGATGCCTACATTTGATAATACCAGGAAAACTGCATCATTGTTCATATTCAATCATATCATTACTAGATTTGGTGTCCCTCAAGCCATCATTACTGATCACGGTAGTCATTTTCATAATTTTATGATGTCTGAACTTACTAAAAATATGAGTCTTTTCCATGAAAACTCAACCCCCTATTATCCATAGGCCAATGGCCAAGTTGAGGCAATTAACAAAGTTCTCACTACTATGCTTCGACGAATGGTAGGAATTCATAAGTCAAATTAGCACATGATGTTTTTCTCAACATTATGGGCCTATCGGACATATGTTAAGTTTTCCACGAGATTCACACCTTTCTATTTAGTATATGGTATCGAGGTAATTTTTCTGATTGAATTTGAAATACCATCTTTGAAACTAGTCGTTGAACTTCTCCCTAACACCTTTGTTGAAGAGGAACGTCTTTTTTATTTGATGAAATTAGACGAAACCTGTCGTGATGTTGCCTTAGTTATTGAAACTCAGAAAAACGTGTTAAATCCTAATATGACAAGCATGTCAAGCCTCGTGTTTTTTCTGAAGGTGATCTAGTTATTCTTGATGAACACGATCGTGATTTTCTAGGGGCCGGTAAATTCGAGCCCATATGATGGGTTTCTTATATTGTGAAACGAGTGTTGGAGAAGGGAGATTAGGAGCTGGTATATTATTATGGAATCCATTTGAGTGAACCTATAAATGGGCTTTACTTGAAGAAGTACTATGCTTAATTCATGTTTTGCACGAGTGTTGTGTATTTTTAGTGTATCATACTCTTGTGTGATTTTTCATTGTTTGGTTCCACCTTTCGACTACTTATCTTGAATTAATCTTGGTTTCTAGATTTCAGTGTCTTCACTAACATATGTTGGCTTCACTAATGGTGCTAGTCATAGTACTCAAAACTTAGCATATTTTGCTTGGGAAATATATGCACCTATGGATGAATTGATTATTCTACATGGTGTTTTCCTTGGTCGTGCAACCAACAATATCACGGAATACAGTGCAGTTATCGATTTTTTAACTGATGCTGTCTCACTTGGAATCCTTCATCTTATTGTACGACTTGATTTTCATGTGGTATTCCTACAATTGAGTAACGTTTATTTTGTTTGGGGTCGTACTTTGTTAAGGGTATATTTAAAAATTCGCCTCTTAGAACATCATTTTCATTATATTGAATATCAACACATTCCTAGATGTCTAAATACATTAACATATGCATTGGCCAATTATATGTTAGACAAACATTTGAGACATTTATAAAATCCAATCACATTTTTGTAAATAAAACAAGTAAGCTAGTAGGAGCCTCATATTAATAATGATAAAAGTTTACAATAATTATTTTTTTCTGAAGACCAAAATATCAAAAATGTGAAGCACATGGCTTCATATACAATAGAGAATCAAGGATGCTACTCACTATAACATGAGACTACCTGTGATACTCTACGGATCAGTCAACCAATGGATGTAGACACACCCATTGTGTGGTGTTGATAATGCCTACATATATCATCTATAGAGGCATCTGGTATGTTAATTGTCAGTCCCTCTAGATTTTTTTCTATGGTCTTGAATTCAACTACTCCTGATACAACACCTCTCTTCCCTCGCCTCTCGATAGGGGATGAACTTGGAGGACGATAAGGTCCCACATATGAATTTTCTAAGATCATTTGATTAGTCATCAAATAACCAACATAAAAAACATTTCATATCTTTAAAAAATAACAAAAACATTATATAAACAAAATTTCCTTCTTACCTATCTCCCCCCATTGGGAACCTTTGGGAAGGGCTATGTCCGGATCTCCACAGAAGTCTATCCCAACATATGCATAATCATCAACCATGAGCATTTGAGTTCTCAACCATTTGAAGAAGGAATCATTATACTTAACGATGTGACCAGCTGCATGTCGGGCCATGAGGTCTACCCACCTCTCCATTCTCGGATACCGTGGAGAAAGTATACCCCACTCTACCTACAAGTGTAAAACTAGGACCCTCTCTAGGAATAAGGATACCAAAATTGACCTGTATATGAATTGTTTCAACCCACCACGTATTCACTTGGTATGTTGTTTTTTCACACTCTTAAGGACCCCTTCACACCAGTTAAAGACTCGAGGCTCCATACACTCCAATGCATACTAAAACTAGATCTGTAGAGCCATATGGGGAGATTCACTCCCTGCCATGTGAGTTATAGTATAGAGGGTATTCCAGAGAGGCAAGTCTTAGACATCCCTGATAACAACCTTATCACTATGTTTTTGGGTACCCGACACACAATGTTCATTGATGTAGTGGTTCATAGGCTCATTGCAACTCCTACTACCTATAAGTGTCACCCATGATCCACAACAAGATAGTATTGTTAGGAAATAGATATCCTCGATATCTATGGTGAGTTTGTGGGGCCCACATGAAATGCTTTCTCGTTCACATCCCACATGTGAACTAAGTACTCAAGTAGTCTCAGTTGGGCCCTCATACCTTGAATCTTAAATAATTTCAACAACCCACACTGTCGGAGGGCCATCTCTATTCCCGGTTCATTCCTGATGAAGTAATCTTCTTCTTCATGTTCTCTCTCATGCCATTCCAACATCTTGACTGTGGAAGACCTGCCAAGAAAACATAAAAATAAATTAGCAACATAATTTCATTTCTTGGGGGTTTTCCCTTTTTGGATTCTTCTTTTGAAATTTTGGGCTACGGTCATCGCAGACCTATCCATTTTCATAGATAATTTTCATTACAAAGTTCCCATAGGGCCACCTACAATGATAATAGATCATCACAGGTCCTAATATAGGACACCTATGACGACCGCAACGCATGGGTAAACTCAAAAAAATAAACCCAAAAGAACATTTTCAACAAATGAAAACAAATTTTTAATCCATCAAAATATGGAGGAGATGAAGATTACCTTTTCTATGAAGACGATTTGTGAAATCATCAGTCATTCACTCCGCAATCCGCAGTTGAAAATCGAGGTAAAAAGTGGGTATGGAGCAATGTTTGGGTGAAGTTACAAATGAAATAGTGAAATGTGGTTTTACCTATTTTATTGATTTTTATTACTTTTAATTTGCATAATATATTATTTTTTATGCTTCATCCAAAACCCTAAATTCCTAACAACTTTGCCAGTGATTGATTTTTTGCAGATTGAAAAAGTCTAGAGGTGAAACGTTGGAACAAGGGTCCAATTTTTTGGTTTGTTTTTATATATTTGTCGCATGTAAAGATCCTTTTAGGGTTTTTCAAGAAAAACTCCGAGAAGAGTCTTGATTCTTTCTCATGCTCGTTAAACCATGAGAATGTAATCGGTAAGTCTTTTGTTGTTTTCTCGAACTCATAATGGTAACAGGAAAAACAAAACCAATGGAGTATCCTTTAAGCTCTTTTCATGCTCCCTAAACATTAAAATATTATCGTGCGACCTTATTATTTTCACGCTCGTAAAAGTATTTGAATAAAATATCTGATGAGAGGTAGATTATCACTTTTTTGGTCTCGTCAGATTAATTTACGAAGAAGAACCTGATGGAGTTCTCTTTAAGTGTTTTTCATATTCTCTAAAAATGAAAAACCCATGATTTTTCTCTCGTTGGACTCATTAAACAAACATCGAAAGACCCATATGGGATCGAACCACTATTTCTTAGGGTTTGTTAAACATACTCTGAGGGACTCATCCGAAGTATGACTTACATCAACAAGCATATGTTATCCTCCTCAAGCTTGCATAAATATAAAGAGGTACTCACCAGAAATGGCGGGGGGAAATTGGGAAAGAAATGTATATCTATGTCCATGTTAGTGGTAGTAATAGTCCCTCTTGAACATGAAACCCCCTTCATCATTGTATCTGGGTTTGGAAATCCATTTGTCTATTGTTTGACCATCCGCAAGTCCATGTGATGGATCCTCATTGAGTCAATGTTTCCAATACCATTGTCGTTTCATTCATATGTTCAAGATAATTCCAACCTAAAAAATCCTTCTATCGAGTTGACCATCTACATTTGTAAATCTTCTACCATGTCGACCTTCCTTGTGTCAGTTTAAAATCGCTTCATACTCTGATCTACTTCAAATATGTTACATATTTTGTGTCATTGATGGGGGATACATCAAGGACCTATTGTGACGAGTCTTTTCTTATCAACTTCAACACATTATCCAGGATTAATACATAGAAATCATTCAATACCTTAGATCCTACATGCCTCAACGATGTGTTTCTTCACTTTCAACAGCAGGTTCACATGATTGACCTCTGATTGGAAGATTCTATCGAGTGTTCAAATTCAACTCATTTATTCACATTTGTTGGATTGTACTAGGGTACCTTGGGAGTCATTGGCATCAATGATGATTTCTCTCGCACTTGTTAATGGTTTTCATTAATGATCAGTAATCAAGTGGTTTCTACCATGTTCGACTTCAATACCTTTAATCACATGGATATATTCATACTTAGAGACGATGGAAATAAAGACCCTGGATCTTATCATTTTGGTCCGGGTTGCGATAGAGTATTCATGATTTGTATTGACACGTATATCCATTGTGTATGTCTCGTGGCTATGTCTAAATTTGATTCCTTTTGGATCATACATCCATAATTTATTCTTGGTGGATATGTCGATTCATGATGAAATGGATCCACAATGTATATTTAGTGGCCATGACTCACTTGACATTTTTCCATCTGAGTATCGTAATGCCTACCTCAAACAATAGTATATTATTATGCAGATGCTTGATTTTTTCCAGGTTCCCGATTGGTCCACTTCTTATTCAACACACACATTCTACAAAGTATTTCAGTTGTCACGAGTTCCAACTTCAAACTTTTGGGGGCATTCTGTTACACATTATTTTTTTCACCCCAGTGATCCACTAACAACATGTGTTCATGTTCCTGAAAATATAAAAGAATATTTCTCCATGAAGAGAGTGATTTGCTTTCCTTTCTCAAAAACTTTATTAAAGAAGGTCATCGCAACATTCCATATGCCTAGCGTGTGACGATGCCTAATCATTTCATCCTTCTCTAGAGCTATACTACGATGTCTCCACAGGCTACCATATGCCTAGGGTGCGATGATGCTAAAATGTAAGGAAAAGTCAAATTTCACGAATGTTCTAGAAGGGGATCTTCTAGAATATGAGGTGGCCTCCGTTTGGTTTGGATCTTACTCGATTCTCTAATTTGGTGAGATCATCCTAATATCCTCATCCATCTCTCTTTCACACTATATAAAGAGCGATCCCTCATGGAAAAGGCTAAGGTTGAATAGGCTAAGATTTGTATGGAGAGTTCTACTTTAGATTATTCTCGAGAGATTTGCTTTAGTTCTACCAGCTACATAGTGGATCTTCTTCATTCAAAGGCTTTGGATCAAAGGTGTGTGTGTTAGAGAAAAGGGCCATTGAAAGGGAACCTTGCAACATCAAGTCTTTGGTTGGATTCTCCACTTTCTATTTAATATGATACAACGACATGTTTATCTCACATAAAAGTAGTCTTGTTTTATTGTATGATTCCTTGATCACATACATAGGTTCTTGTTGAGTATATTGTGTTTCTTCCACTTTTGTTGGCTTGTGTTCCCTTGTAGCTTCAATACCATAGGAATATTGGAACGAAGATAGGATGGCAATGGGAAGAGGAAACAACATTTAAAAGGTATGTTGTCTATCTCTTGGTAGATAGTAAACTCAATAATTAAAGATTAGGGAAAGTCTTATATTTTGTTTTGTTTTGTTGTAGTTTCCAGTGGGATCTATGGATATCTATTTGTGTCTTCACTTACCGATTAGTCCGATAAAAAAAAGGTCTTGTGTTGTTATAGAATATGTGAAGCATGAATAAATAGATCCTATGCATTTTGAAAATGAGGGTGTGGCTACCGAGATAATCATCCATGGTTTTGAGGATCATTTCACTGATATGTGGGAATCATCCAAGAATATGGAATATGTATTGGTAAAAAATGCAGGGATTAATTATTTTTTTTAGTTTGAGTTATCATTTGCTAAGTTTTTCTTTTTGTCTTGAGGAGTTGAAAGCAAGTTTCAATAAAAAATTTATTTTCTTGACTACATTCATTGGAAGTGTGAGATCACTTGATTCAGCCTTTATGCTCAGTAAGTAGGGAAATATCATTTGTATATAAATAAGCTTGAGGATCAAGTATTGTTGTTAGTTTCAACTTTAGACTTCAACATGTATGATTTTAAATTTTTAGCAGATATTGGTTTTCGGTTTCAAATTTCAGTTTGCATTGGTATCATTTTAAGGTCACAGGTCAGAGCAAGTTGCAATCTTCAATTTTGGGAACAACCCAATGGAAAAAGAATTGATCTATGAATTTAGAGATATGATATTCTTGACACCTCCTTGGGAGCGGCCATCCCCAGTTGGAGCTTATGTTAGG
>SNQJ01S0129002.1:11271-29532 GCA_010110895.2 Picea sitchensis | reverse complement strand
TAACATACAAATAGGTCTAGAGGTACACATCTCAATGTCTAACCAAGTCTAACTAACTCCAAACAAATGCTTAACTTTGAATTTTTAAGATTAGTAAACAACAATGTTCTAACTACCTAAGGTCAAAATATGGGGCATTACAGTTCCAGAAGGAAAAGTTGTATAAAAATTAGAGGACATACTCTTAGGTAGTGAGACAAATAGTTCTTTGCAAAAAGCACATAGAACCAACACATGATTATGTAGATTGAGTTGCAGCTGAGCAAGTGTACCAGATTGGTACAATGTGATGTTAAAATTTGGTTTTGAAGTACATGATAGGAAGATTCATGTCTGCAATTTGAAAAAGGTTATTTATGGAATGAAGCAAGCTCCAAGAGCTTGGTATGGCAGGATTTATATTTTTCTAATGATCTTGGGATTTACCAAGACTAAAGTTTATCCCAACCTTTACTTCAATATTGTTGATGATGGACCAGTTATATTACTACTATATGTGGATGACTTATTCTTGACATATGAAGAAAATATTGTCACATATTGTAAGAAGAAGCTTGTCGTTGAATTTGAAATGAAGGACCTAGACCCAATGCAACATTTCTTAGATCCTAAAGTATGGCAGATCCCAGAAGACATTTTTCTTAATAAAGGAAAGTATGTTGTGGAAATTCTGAAGAGATTCAACATGTTGGATTGTAGAGCCATGTCCACTCCTACGAAGATGAATAGGAATTTATTGGATAATAATTCATTAGAAATAGTTGATGTTACTCTATAGAGACAAATGATTGGTGCGTTTATGTATCTAATGGATACAAGACCAAATATATGCTTTGTTGTGAACACCTTCAGTTAATATCTAGTGGAGTCCAAATGTGTTCACCTTGTAGTTGTAAATCATATGATGAGATACCTTAAGGGTATGTTGGACTATAGCCTATTTTATACTGGAGATTGTGACATCATATTATATGGCTCTACTGATTCAGAATGGGCTGGAAGTGCTTCAGAAAGAAAAGAACTTCAGGATTTTGTTTCAATTTGGGGTCAGCCATGAATTCATCACAAAGAAAGAAGCAATCTAGTATTGCTCTCAATATGGCAGAAGCAGAGTACATTGCAGCATGCACCGCCAGTTGTGAAGCCATATGTCTTTGAAAGTTGTTGAAAGGTCTATTCGATATGGAGATGGAAGCTACAATGATTCCTTGTGATAACCAAAGTTGCATAAATATGAAAGAGAACCCAAAATTTCATGATAAGACAAAGAACATAGAGATCTGGTATCACTACATTCATGACATGGTACAAAAGGGAGTTGTGAAGCTCCAATATGTTGGCACAAATGAGAAAGTTTCATATGTGTTCACTAAGCCTCTGTCTCATGTGATCTTTGACTAATTCTGAGACAAGATTGGTGCAGTCTAAAAGGACCTGCCTCAAAATGGGGAGTGATGTTGATGATACTATCATATCCTGACCAACAATGGGTAGCTCAGTTTTTATTTTATATCCTAGGAGAATGATCATTCCTAGGTAGATCCCGAAGGTCCAGTATGGACATTCTATCAAAATACATGTGCATGTATATACTAGTTGTGGTTAGTAGTGGTAACTCAGTTAGGATTTTATATCCTAGGGAATCTTATGATTCTTGTGAATATCCCAAAGGTCTGATAAGAACAATCTATTAGAGTACCATGTGGTAGTTTGTTAGGATTTTATATCCTACGAAATATTATGATTCATGGGTAGATCACAAAGGTATGGTAAGGATGGTTTGTGAGAGTACCACATATGTTGTTGTTGATGAACCTACCTCATTCAGTTTCCACATATAGAAGTTGTTGTGCCAATTTCATGTTGTTGATGTTCCAACTTCATGTTGTTGATGATGTTGATGTTCCATCTTCATGTTGTTGATGATGTTGTTGTTCCATCTTCATTTTGTTGATGTTCCAGTTTCATGTTCTTGATGATGTTGATGTTCCATCTTCATGTTCTTCATGATGTTATTCCAACTTCGTCTTGTTGATGATGTTGTTGTTTTAGCTTCGTGTTGTTGATGTTGATGTTCCAGCTTCCTATTGTTGATGATGTCATTCCATCTTTGTGTTGTTGTTACACATCGAATTTGAACACCTAGGTACCTCGCCCTAAGTTTCACAAGTGTCGTAAAAGTGTCATATACTCCTTGTTAAGTGTTGCATACACCTGGACACCATGAAATAACATATGTCACAATCCCTAGTCATGTGGAAGAGAAATATATTATATGAAGGTACAAATACTATGTGCACATGAATTAATTATTAATATTCATGAAAAGGAAATCAATTTAGTCTGAGAATCCACCTCACATTTGGTTTACTAATTTTTAGGGGAGGTTGAGGATCTCATGGAAGGTTGAAATATTTCCTACTTAAAATCCTTGAGAGATATTTCCTCCCTAAAATAATTAAGAGACATTTTCTCCCTAAATATCTTGGAGATCCCATTTCATTGTGTTTGATGAGTCATCCTATCCATGGTGGTTAAGCCTCAAAATCCTATATAATGAGGGATTTCCATGGAAAAGGAAAAATGGACGAGTTTGAGGTATCAAACTTATAATGTTGGGAGAAATATTTTGGTTATGATCTTGGGAACATTGTGCAAGGGCTAGATGTGGAGGACATGGAGAGGCTTTTGCAACTTCATATACAGTTTATAAGTATATCTTTAAAGTTCTCATCAATATTACTTAGCTTATTCCCTTAAATATTGTGTATTGTTGCATATGATTATTGATCTTGATAGATGAATTTGATTAGTCTAATATTGTAGAGTAGAGTAGGATTTCTTTTTATTTTGTTATCCATTGCATTGCAGGTATCAAGCGGTGATGAAGAGTTTGGATATCAAGCTCAGTTTGGAGGCAGCGAGGATGAACTACAAAATAAGGTGCATCACATTTTATTCCTTCTCTTTCTCTTTCTGATTAGGTAATTCAATTCACAAGGATGTTAATGTCCATTTTTATGTTTTTTGTCTTGGTATAGGAGTCTAGAATACAAGAGGATATTCACCTGTCCACGGGGAGATTTGTCTGTAATAGAAATTGGTGACTCCACTGGGGAATGAAACTTTCAGTTTTGGTTCCTTTTCCTTGGTATGTATTTGTATTTTTCCCACTTTTAGATCATTTTTCTTATTTTTTATTTATATATTTCCTTTCTCCCCTCTTCATTAACAATTTCACAAAATTCTGGGAATTTTGGGTGAAATGTTTTGATTTTTAAGCCTATGTTCTGAGTTTATAGGAAGGGTAGTGCTCCCATGGAGTTTATATCAGAGTGTTGATCTGTAATAAGCACTCCCCTGCAGTGTATATCAGAGTGCTACATCACTTTGTACCCTTGAAAACAAGAGTGTTGGTCTCCTTTTTTCGTGATTTCTGCCCTTTTATGCTTAGTTTTTCCTAGTCTATCTTGCTGAGATTGTTGCCCAGAGTCTGTACTTTGGATTATGGATTTGTTTGGGTTTCTTTTGTTTTAAAGAAAATTGTTATTTCTTTTATTGTATCTTTGAAATTAAAAGTTTTAATTTCTTGTTTTGCATTAGATTGGGGGCATCCTTTCATTTGAAGTAGAAAAATTGCATGGTTTTTGGCATTTGGGGGGGGCAATAATCATGTATTGGTGTACAGTCTCTTTGGCTCATTTCTTGAGGATATTGATATTGATGAGTTTAATAAAATTTTGGGGAATTTTGCATCTGGGAATGATAAACATTTTCTCCTTCTCATAATATATCTTTCATCAAAGTGAAATATTTTCATTCTCATTTCTTTGCATTGTTTAGAGTCGGTCAAAAAATCATTTAGTCCATGTCATTTTCCTCTTGAGTAAACAACAACCTTAAATTAAAGCACTTATAAAAATTGATTAGAAATTTTTATATTTTCTGGTAGTGAACCTACATTAGCTTAAGGTGTAGGGATTTGGAATAGGTTGAAAGGATAACTTTCCAAAGATATCAAACAAAGATAGAATCTTGTTCTAGGGAGCGATAAATACACTTATTACATTTTTCCCTGGGAATCCCTTCTTACACAAGGGTCAATCATGAGGTCACATTTAGACTAATAGAGTGACTAACCTTTCTTTGTTGGTCTTGGTGTAGTGGTTATGTGTATTATTGGGGGTCACTTGAGAAAGTAACCCTATGTGGGTCTTATCAAGTCGATTTTGGGCTTAGTTACCCTTCTCTTGCACGTGTATTGGACTGTCAACTATGTTCCCATGCATCATTTTTGTATTTGGTAACCTTAGTGGCTTTTCTCTTTAGGGTAATACATGAGGTGATGGTGAAGGGGAAGTCTTCATTGTACCTGGAATTGACGTTGTCCAAACTCACTCGAGATCCTTGGAGAGTAAATCCACATTTATTGTGTGGAAGCTTGCACCAAGGCGTAAGTCTGTTAAGTAGGTCGTCAATGTAAAATTTCCACCCACTCTATCTCAAATCCTTCTTACATTGTTCCCATGATGTTGTATTTCATCACCAACTAGTTCGTTCATTGTGAGAAGGTTTTGTTTGTTTGTTTTCTTCCTAGATTTTTAGCATGTGTTGTTGTTTTTCCCTTACAGACCTTAGGTTGGATCTGTTTTTAATGACATCAGTTCCCAGAACAACCAATGAAGAAACCCTTGATCCGAGGGAACCTTTTGTTTTTCCTTCTTACAGAAATGTTGGTCCTCCTTACATTGCTACTTTGAGCCTTCCATATATCACAATTGGGTTACCGGTATGGTTTTTTTCCACTCCGGTAATCTTGAATGCAACAAGTTCTTCGGTTGTAAGAAATTCCCCCCAAGAAAATCAACCTCATGTTGATCCTTCACCTTCTTAACCAGTATGATATTCTTCACCTTCTTCATTTCCAAGGTCTCCTTTTGTTTCATCTTCTTCTCCTAGTGAAAGATCTAAAGCTAGTAACCCGATGAATAAGAAAAAGAAGAAAAAGAAGCAAGGGTCCAAACTTCCAACCACTTCCAAACATGTTGGATAAAAACCGCGTACTGTTAATCATGAAGGGAGTGTTGATGATTCCAAGATCACCAAAACAACCCGTAAGCCCAAGTACCCTTGCAGGATTTGTAAGGGTAATAACTTTCTAATGGATTTCCTTGGTCTCCACAAGGTCTTATAAAAGTGGTCTTCCACGTCATCATCCCCTATGGGACATGATGGTGACACTCCGTCAGCTAATGACATTAAGGTTGGTAAGAATAAGAGAATTGTCAAATTTCCTTTCTTGTTATGCGAAGGTGATCATTACTCTCACTTTTTTCCTCGTATAGACAAGGATTCTTATATTTTGGAAAAGATTCAAATTCCAACTCTTGATCATGAGATCTCTTCCAAACCGTCAATAGTNAGAATTGTCAAATTTCCTTTCTTGTTATGCGAAGGTGATCATTACTCTCACTTTTTTCCTCGTATAGACAAGGATTCTTATATTTTGGAAAAGATTCAAATTCCAACTCTTGATCATGAGATCTCTTCCAAACCGTCAATAGTTGATGGACTGGTCATTATCGTTCCATCCACAGTCATTCCGGTTGATCAGGTGGTCAATTTGGTTTCATCCTCGGTTGAACCACAAACCCAAGTAGTTTATCCAGTTCCATCATTGATCAGTACCACCCTTCATCTGAACAGTGAAACCCAAGTGGTTGATCTAGTTCCATCATTGGTCGATCCCACTCCTCCCTTGAGGAGTGACAAAGTGGTCAATAAAATTCTGTCATCGGTTGATCCCACTCTTCATCTGAAGAGTGCCAAAGTGGTCGATCTAGTTCTTTCATTGGTTGACCCCACTCCTCCTTTGAATATTTCCAAAGTGGTCGATTTGATTCCACCGTCAGTCAATTTCAATCCTCCCTTAAAGAGTGTAACCAAAGTGATTGATCTAGTTTTGTCATCAGTTGGTCCCACTCCTCTCTTGAAGAGTGAAACCAAGGTGGTCGATCTGGTTCCGTCATCAGTCAATCCCAATCCTAAATACAAGAGTGAGGATGTTTCTCAGGTCTACCTCATTAATATTGATTCACTCAAAAAAGGGGGTACTTCGCCCTTCTTGATGGAATCCCCTTCGAGCAATCAAATGATTTCTATTAATTGGAATCATTTGACAGAACCTCGTCTTCCTTCTTACATGCCTTTCCAAATCACCATGTAGTTTTGTGATAGGAATATTCCTAACACTATAATAGACAAAGGTTATTCCATTAGCATCTTATCCATGAATTCTTGGAAACCTTTGGTTCCCCACAACTTGCACCTGTGACTCAATTTTTTTTTACCTTTGAAATACGCGTTAGTCAACCTTTAGGGATCCTTCCTCAGTTTCTGGTTACTTTGGGATAAAAAATGGTCTACGTTGATGTAATGGTAGTTCATGACCCCTTGGACTTTAATTTGCTCCTTGGGAGAGATTATTTCTACGTTATGAGAGATTTTGTGTCCAATCTCTTTCAGGTGATGTGTTTCCCTCATAATGGAAGCATAGTAACAATCGACTAGATTTCATTCATTGACCCTTATATGATGGTCAACCATCTGCCTTCCCTGAACAGTTCGTAGATTCTAGAGATGGCTTCCCTTCCACGGGTCAATTATGTAATGACCTGCCCCATGTGTTCAACCCCGCATGATAGGGAATATCTCCCTTCTCTTGACTTATATCCAGTAGTTTACATGGTCATCTATTCGATAGGGCCATTAGAGATAGATATCCTTACCCTTATCAAGGCCATTGACATGTATTCCTTATAGAGTGTTTTTCTTCCATCTAGAGAAGATCTCTTGGAATCCATGATTGATGTTTGTCCCTTGACATGTGTTCCTTCCAGAGAATTGTCCTCTTGGAAGCCATGATCAAGAATATGTCACAAGCATAGTTTTTCTCTCTGTAGAAATCTCCTTAAAAAATTAAATAGAAATTTGGGGATTGAACCTAGAGCCATGAGAATAGTTTTCATCTCTATAGAAAACATGTTAAAAAATGAAATATAAATATAGGGATTGAACCTAGAGCCATGAGAATAGTTTTTATTCTTTGTGGAAAGATCGTTAAAAATTAAATAGAAGCTATGAAAATAGTTTTTCTTCTGTTTGGAAAGCTCATTAAAAAATGAAACAAAGGTCATGAGCATAGTTCTTTTCCTGTCTCAAGCTTGTTAAAAAATGAAACAGTCACCTCTCCTAACAAGTCAAGTATTTCACTAGATATCATAGATATTGAGTCGAGTCTTTAGCTAGATCTCATAGATTTCAATTAAGGTCATTCGTTAGGTCTTGTATTTGAACCTTCATTCATCCACCCTTATCCTTTTTCTCTATCTAGTACAGAAATTGGTGACAACCTCAAAGTCAATGAATAAAATGAAGCTTAGGGAGGCATGTCTCCAGCCTATGACTATCATTATAGAGTTAAGYAGCTAGATTTTCAAGTTGGGGGAAGAGTACCAACCATCCATGGGTATCCCTACCTTTGGAAATTATGTTGGGAATTTACAAGAATAAGTTTAATTTAGTTTCAAGCTTGTGTAAAAATGAAACCAATACCAAGCTTAGTCTTTGTTCCTTCTCGTGTTTTCAAATACACGAGAAATACAAAAATACATGAGAAATGTAACTGAGTATAATTTTATCACTTTTTCAGACTCATAAAGGTTATACGAAAAAGGAACCCCCTAGAGTCTCCTTTAATCTCTTTTCAGACTCTCTAAACATGAAAATATTGTCGAATGATCTTGATTCCTTTCACACTCATTAAAAGGTTTCAAAGGTCATCTTTCGAGTGGTAGTTTGTCGCTTTTTCGGCATCGCGAGACTAAAATTACGAAAAAGGACAAACCTGGAGTCGCCTTTAAGTTATTTTCAAAGTCTCTAAACATTAAAAACCACCAAGTTTTCCTTCTCTAGACTCTCTAAACTACACATTAAAGGGCCCATATGGGAATAAACCCTTACTTATTCTAGTTTGTTAAACAAAAGAAGAGAAACTCACTGAATGTGAGTTATATAGAGTATGTGTTACCCTCCTAGAGCTTGTTAAGAGAAAAAGAGGTACTCATCTATCTGGGTGGGGGAAAAATTCAAGGAAGTGGGTCAATTGTTTTTAAGAATCCTTTATAGAAGATTTTGTCTCCCTTGAACATGGGACTTATTTGCATCACATATTACAATTAGGTAATCCACTTGTCTTTGAGTTGTACCAATTCGATGCGTCTCCATACTTTTTCATTCAGTCAAAGAGTTCTCTTATTGTCATCACATTACATTCTTGGTAATCTTCAAGTCAATGTTGCCAAGTCAATTGTCATGCCTTATCATGTTCAAGGGAAATTTCACTTCAAAACCATCCATATGCAGTATTGCCAGTTTCTATTTCGTATGTCAGTCCATACTCATTTGATTCACCATCTTACATCAATTTCCTATGCTATCTTAGTGTCGATGATTGGGGATACAACAAGGCTCTCCTTCGATGAGTCTTTTCCTGTTGACTTCAACACATTTACTGGGAATTAGATTTAGAAACTAATTCGTACCTTGGGACCTCCATCCCTCAATGGAAGGCCTCCTCATTTCCAACAATAGGTTTACATCATTGATCTCTCATCGTATGATTCCATGAATGTTTGACTTCAGCTCATTTATTCACATTAGTTGGATTGTACAAGGGTACCTTGGGAGTCATTGACATCACTGGTGATTTCCATTGCACTTGTTAACGGTTTACCTCAATGACCGGTAATCAAGTGGTTTCTACCATGTTCGACATGAAATCATCTATTCACATGGCTAGATTCGTACCACATCGGGATTGGAACGAAGACCCTGGGTTGAGTGTTCACTCTGTTACCTTATTTTCCCAGGATACGAAGGATATCATTTGAGCATGTTGATATATATATTGTCACATAGATCCACATTGTATTGGTTTGTGGCTATGTTTTATCATCTCGTAGCTCAATTGTGTATTTTTTGTGGCTACAACTAGTTCATGTCATGGAGGTATGGATCCACATTGTATCTTTTGTGGCCATATCCTTAGTCAATATTTTTCATGGATCCGGAATTTATTGGTTTGTGGTCCTGCTTTGAGTAATCTTTTATTCCAAGCATAGGTATGTCTACCTCAGAAATGGAACATATATTAATATTCTTTTATGGTTTTTTGCAGCTTCTTCCAGGTTCTCCAACTAAATCCCTTGCATTGAAGAATTGTAAAGTGTTTTGGCCATCAATTTCTCTTTTGACCTCACACTTTAGGGGGCATACTATTACACATCAAATTTGTACACCTAGGTACCTCGCCCTAAGTGTTTCAAGTGTCGTGAAAGTGTCACATACATATTGCTAAGTTTCACATACACCTTGACACCATGAAATAACATATGACACAATCCCTGCTCATGTGGCAGATAAATATATTATATGAATGTACAAATACTATGTGCAGATGAATTAATTATTAATATTCATGAAAAGGAAATTAATTTAGTGTGAGAATCCACCTCACATTTGGTTTCCTATTTTTTAGGGGAGGTTGAGGATCTCTTGGAAGGTTGAAATATTTCTTCCTTAAAATCCTTGAGAGATATTTCCTCCCTAAAATCCATAAGATATATTTTCTCCTTAAATATCTTGGAGATCCCATTTTAGTGGATCTCATGAGTGATCATCTCCATGGTGGTTGTTGGTTTTTGGTATATCTCTTATTCTAGTCTTGAGGATTATTTATGGGGTATTCTTCCCTTATTTTACCATCTCATATTGACCCTGGTTCATATTTAGTAAGATTTCGAAAAATATCCCTTTGAAATATTGGTCCCTCTGGTAAATCTGAAGGCAATGCAGTACACAAACTGTACTGCATAGTCTCACCTGAGATAGCTCTATGGGTGGCTGCAATACCGATGTGTTTGCAACCTAAGACTGAGTGATATCTAAGGTTGTGCACTAAAAAAATTATTCATTCAATCCAACATCTAGTTATAACATTCATTCTCTGGATGTATTTGGAATACTAGATCTACTTAGTTGCCTCATTTATCTAACATTCATCAATTAATTAGACATAAATATGCGTTCATTCATTCACATAACACAATGTTACCATGGTTCTCCCCCTCCTGGGCTAGGTTCACAAAGATTTGTCTCTTGAGCTTGTATTATAGTTTAGAAAAATATCATGTCACGTGTGGTTACAAAATTAGTTCTTCCTCTCTCCCACGGGCTCCTTGATCCCTTTCAGTCTAACTAGATCGCACCAGGATCCTCATATTGCGATCTAACCCTTGGGATTGAGTCGCTCACTCCTTCTGTAGCTCACTATCTTAATCACTCATACAATTATACAACTCTCTCTCTTCCTTTCTCCCTCTAGATGTCCTCTTTATCTGCCTCCTTCTCTATTGTCACTCCTTTGTCACCTAAGTACTACTTATTTATAGCCTTGTCTCACCGACCATTACAATGCATTACAAAAAACCTAACCCTAGCACCATTAGTTCTTCCTTGCATGCATGCTTCTCCTTCTTCTCTTACACATGTTGATTTTCCTTCCAGCTACCTTTTGCATGCTTTGCCTCTAAAAATAGACTTTATTTCTTGCTAGGTCTGCATCCAATAGGCCCCCAACACTAACATGTGGCTCATCCCAAGCCACCCAAACCTTGTGTGATTCTTTGATCTCTCTTGCGAGAGCCTAGAACTTCTCTGTGAGTTCCTTTGCTTTTGTTTGAGCTTATGCAGTCTTCTCCCTGAGTGTGTCCAATACCTGCAGTACAATGTCATCATTGATCATCTCTGTGCACTCCACCTGAGTTTGTGCCATGTTTTTATTTGCATATTTTTCCTACACAATGACCTTTGCATCCCTGTCCTGGAGCAATTCCATTTGAGCTTGGAACTCCTTCTTTTATGTCTACTCGGATATGAGTTCTTCCTTCCTCTTCTTCATATCCTGTGCTCCTTTGATGTGCTCAGTGATTTTCATTGTCTTCTTCCTCTGCTTGAGGTCTTGGATAATTGTGATTATCCTTTCTTCTTCCTGGTCCCATTGCTGGAGCTATTGATACTCTTCCATCTTCGTCCATAGTTATGCTTCCATCTCGAATAGTTAGGCCATTGCACAGACATGTCGATCCATCTCCGCTATCTTCACTGTTGCTTCCTGCTTCATATTCTCCTTCACCTCTTGCGGAGTGGTAGGTATGATCTGTTCCTAGAGGTGCTCGATCTCCTTCCTGTATTGATCAATTGTCTACACAATATGATCAATATTTTGCATTGCAGTGAGCTTTGTTGTCTACATGCTCTTTGGGATTTTCTCATAGGCTATGGCCAATCCCTGCTCTAGCCTATCCACACGACCCTTATCCTCTTTGGTTTCAAGATTTATCTTCTTGAGTACCAATTCCAAATCGTCTTTATTATCCTTTGTCTGCTCCAATTCTGTTGCATTTGTGCGTGCATGGGACTGTAACTCCTGTGCGACACTGACTTGCAGTTTATACAAGGCCTTGGTTGGTATCCATGTCATTACCGACTATATTTGGGCCAAATCCTTCAAGGGTGTTTTCCCCACAATTTCATCCATGTGCAACATGTTGGGTGGGATGTGAAATGTCGAGCTTGGTTGTGCTGTCATTTGGATCCTATCCTACTCAAGCAATCCAGCCTCAACTCCTATATGTGATGCTGCTGGAACTGATTCTATTCCTTTGTTGGCCTTCTCTATTTCTTTGATTTGCTAGAGGATCTGCCTCATGTCTTCCATCCCATCCTGCATATTATACCTTTGGCATTGAGCTTCATCAAAATATTCCACTATACGATCCTGGACCATCTGGACCACGAGGTCTGCGTCTTCCTTCGTGCTCATGTATTCTGGTGGTGTTTTGTGCATCTTGTATTTCCTGCACCCACCACTCGTCTGTGTGAATTGCCTATTGGTTTACCTTTATCCTATTGATTAACACTTGATGTTGTTCCCTTTGTTGTTTCAATCTATTTCTCTTGTTCCTGTGGCACCTGGGTGTTTTTCTTCTTCCCCTCCTAAATGCCTTTGTTGGATACACCCCCTTTATTTTGTTGTGCCTTGTGTTGACTGGTCCTTGGATTCTTGGGAATCATTTTGTCTTCTGCAGTTATTTGTTCCTACCCTTCCCACGACTCCTTATTTGCAGGTATATCTTGATTCAGGACTAGAATCCTCCAGTCATCATTCCAATACTCGATGGCTATTTCTATGTCGTCTTCCTTGACACAATACTGCAGTTGTATCCATTGGTTGTCGGGATCATTCTGTGCCTGGATCCACATTACATGCCTGGTCTCTTTGAATTCATCTATGCCCTAATACTGTCCAACCACATCTCATGTAATCCACCAAGTATTGGCAATGCTTTCCTACAAGTCATTGTAATATGCTTCGAACATGCATGCATTCACATTTTTAATCTTAGAGTCTGAAGTGCTCCCCAATGATAGGTATCACATTACATGACAAGGAATGGATCTCGTGTAAAATAATGAGTACTTAGGCTCCCTCCATCCAACCAAGGCAATTAGGATGATTATCCATGAATAGTGAAATTTTATCCCCGGGACCTGTGCATCCTTGTAGTCTTTCTGGAATCGATTCAACAAGTACGAGGCCCAACTGAGTGTGGTTCCCTCTACACAATGTTTCCAGCTATGACAACCCCGACAGGGACTTCCTCCTTGCGAAGTTTCCTGAGTAACTTGCATGCCATGATTTTTGTGGACATTCTTGTCACTGCGTCAGTAATACGCTTGATTATGATTCCACATGACCCCCTTTCTATAACATACTTCTTCTTCATTTCCTCGACCAGTTCATTCTCCTTCATCTTGTCATGAAGGAACTGAATAGGTGTATCCCCCCGTGTTGGCAAACCTGTTATGTATGCAATGAGCTCTACGTGAGATGATTTGTTCTAGCCAAAGGCATCCTCCGTGGGTGACTTCCATGAGCTACTTAACACAAGTGTTTGTGTCTTGGCCCCTCCCAAAGTGTGAGATATCCAACAGGCCTAGAATTTTGGTTCTTTCCAGTCCTACTTCCCACTAGCTTGGTTGGTTAATTGCTTAGCCAAAGGGTCCTATACCCGTAGTTTCCAAGTAAACTTTCTTGGAAAACTTTGGGAATTTGTTTGTGTCAGTCACATCATGGTATGGGTACCGCAATTTATCCACGTGGCCTAACATTTTTCCCACAATACATATCCCATCTGGAATGCATGGAAAGACTATGGCTACAATGACCTTCTTGCATGGCGATCTTGGTACTTGTTGTTTCCCCTTCTGCTGTGGTGGTTGACTCAAGGTTCTAGATTCCATTGTTCTATCTTCTACATACTCCTCTTCCCAAACAGTGACATATTCCACTGTGCCCTCCTGCAGCAGTTCTGGTTTGGATGTGTGTGACCTTTCTAGCACATTCCTTTCTTGATGGTTCAAGGTCATCGAATTGATTCTCAGGGCTTCTTCAGGATCTTTGGGGTGCGAATGATTTTCTGTGTCCTCAACATGTTGGTCCTATCCCCCTTCTAGCACATCAGTGTCAATTCCCATTGTTGTTCTCTATTAGGTTCCTCCACCACTGGTGTGGGGATTCCTACTGTCATATCGAGTGAAAAGATTTCTTCCACGATGAATTTTGGAGGCTAAGGTGGTTGTTGTTTGTTTCCCTTTGGATGCACTGGTGGTATGATGTTGCTTTGAGGTTGTCTTCAAGCATGGATCATCTCTCCAATTTTGGGTGGTGCCATGGTGTTAAATACATTCTCTTCCAATCTTATTGGCCTCTGTAGCCTCTACAAACTTCTCTCTCTTATCTATATAATTTATCTCTCTATTCTCTCCTCAATTTCAAAAAAATCCTTTCAATCCTGGCATGCTTCCCTTATATAGAAATCGTGTGAAGCTTCTCAGATATGTTACCCAAATTGTGTTTCAAATGAACCGACACTTCCTACATACTTTACATTGATTTCCCGCACAGTATCTAGTTGGTGTGATTAATGCAGCATCCCATCAATCGTTCTTGTCATTCAATTTTGATAGTCATCATTTGTTGCCACTTATTTTCTATACCCGCGATTTTTGTTGTTTCCTCCTTTTAGTGAACATTAGTCCTTTCTTCGTCGTGTTAGAATTTGCGGCTGCACACACACATTCTCTTTTCGATGCACAATTCCTTTGTTGCTATCTTTTGATGTTCGGTGCAATAAACCCTCTATTACTTTTGTTTTTTTTTAAGTGTTGGGAGGTTGACTATCCCTATACATCTTCAGTTGACTCTCATTGATCATCCCTCTGAGTTTTTTTCCTCCTAAATCTTTCAATTGTTCATATCCCCCATTTGTGATAGTCTTTACTTCGTATGGTCCTAACCAATGCATTCTAAAGTTTCTTGGGTGCTGGAGAGATTTACTATCATACACCAAGACTATGTCTCCTTCCTTGAAATTATTCCTTTTGTTGTGTTTATCATGCCAAGATTTGTCCCTTTCTTTCTATACTTCTTGGTTAAACCCTACTAAAATCTTGTCTTCCTCCATGATCATTATCTGACTTTTCCTTTCCTGTAGTGTGACTCGTTCTATCATGTTTGTAATTGCTACTATGCACAGACTAGGTACCAAAAATTCTAATGGCACCACGGCTTCTTGTCCATACACCAATATGAATGGTGTCTTTCTTGTCAACATTTTTCATGTGGTATTGTATTCCCATAGTACTGTTGGTATATTCAAGTCCTAATCATCCCTATTAATGTTGCACATCATTGTCAGTGCATTCTCAAGGATTTTGTTAAAGGCTTCCATTGTTCCATTTGTTTGAGGGTTATATGGTCTACTCTTTTGATGGCAAACTTGAAACTCCTCAGTCATAGCTCTAATAGTTTTGTTAATTAAGTGAGTGCCTTGGTCACTCATCAAAATCCTTGGACATCCAAATCTAGTGATCACGTGCTCAAACAAGAAGTGTGTTGTTGTCTTTGCACTGCAATATTTTACTAGTGTTGTTTCTTCCCATATTATTAAAAATTATCTTGTAGTGATAATGTACCTCTCTCCTATCCTTCTTGTTGGTGGGTTAATTGGTCCCACAAAATCTATTTCCCATTTTTCAAATACCTGGAAGTTTACTTATGGTCTCAGGGGAATCCTTCCCTTTTATTTGATTTACCAACCCTCTAACATACATCACATTTCTAGCAGTAGTCCTTTGTGCATCTATGAACGGTTGGCCACCATAGTCCTGCATGCAATACCTTTTGTACGGTATCTTTTCCTACATAATGTCCTCCTGCTATTCCCTCATGGGCTTCTGCTAAGATCCTTGGTATTTCATGCTCTATCACACATATTCTCAAGATGTTATCTACACCCATTTTATTTAATTGTCCTACAATCAATTGATAGTCTGCATCTCTGAAAACTAGGATCTTCTTCTACGTAGTGTTGAATTCCTATGGCACAGTCCTTGTACTCAAGTACTAGATGATGTCTGTGAAATATTCATCGCCTATATAGACTGAAAATAGTTGTGCGTCATTAAATTTTTCCTCTAGATTCATAGGTTCCTCCCCATTTGTGATCCTCGACAAGTGATCAAGTCCTGCATTCAACTTTCTTGGTTTGACTATCACTTCAAAGTAAAATTCCTGGAACAACAATAACCATCTACAAATCCCCTCCCCAACACTAGCTTGTTGGCAAGGTATTTGAGCACTGAATGGTCTATGAACATATTGAAATTTCTTCCCAATAAATAATGCCTGAACTTCTGAAGCACGTAGATCATAGCTAAGCCTTCCCTCTTTGGTGTATTGTAGTTCTACTCTAATTCTGACAGTTTTTTGTTAGAAAATTCTATTGGATGGTCCAATTCTCCTTCTCCTGGATGCACTAGTATAGCTCCAAGAGCCATGGCTAATGCATCTACATGGATGTGGAACATCTTTTCCCAATCTGGGAATACCAATATTGGTGAAGTTACCATCTTCTCTTTTAGGGTGTCCAATCTGCGTTGATAGTCCTCATTCCAATGAAACTTACTGTATTTCCTTATCCATTTATCCATTGGCATAGTGATCTATGCATACCCGTTTATAAACTTTCTGTAGTATCCTGTGTGTCCCAATGTCACTCTCAATTGGAGGACTATTTTTGGTGGTGGTAGAATAGAAATTACTGCAATCTTGGCAAGATCTAACAACAATCCTTGCTTGCATACTATATGGCCCAATAGTATCCCAAAAGGTGTTTTGAAGATGCACTTCTTGATATTTAACAATATTTGACACTGCCTTCATATTTCTAAAATTAGTCTCAACACTCCTACATGGTATTTCAATAGATTGTCCAATCATCTATATATACCTCTAGAAATTAGTGGATGAATTCCTTAAATGCCGCTATAACTACTCTGGAAAATATTTCCGGTGCATTATTCAATACAAACAAGATGATTGTATACCAGTAGGATCCCCATTCTTTGGAAAAAGTGGTCTTGTATTTGTCTTCTAGTGTTATCTTGATCTAATGGTATCATGAGAATCCGTCGGTGAATGAATAAGCTTCTTGTCCTGCTACATTCTCCAACACTTCATCTGTGAAGGGAGTAGGGAATGGGTCATTTAGGCATGCATATTCCAACTTCCTCAAGTTCACAGATATTATTATCCCCCCTTGTTTCTTCTCCCGAACTACCATCGAGATTACCCATTTTGATTCCTCTACATGTTCTATGATTCCAGCCTCTAACATCCTATCGATTTTGGCTTTGACTTTTTTCTTATATATGGGATTTAGTCTATATGGTCATTGTTTGATCAGTCTTTCCTCAAATATGAGAGTTATCTTAATTTATCCTATCTCTCCTTCTATGCCTTTCATTTATATGAATGTTGTTGGGAACATGTCGTTGTACTCACGCAGTAACTTTGTTATGCTTTCCACTATTTTCTCATCCCAGTAGTCTCCAATGCTGGCCATTTTGGGATTCTCAATTGTCCCAATGTTGACTTTCTTCACCTTGATTGAAGAAACAATTACTTCTAATTCTAGAGGTGGACCTTCCACTTCTCTCCCACCTTCAACTTCCTCAATATGAATATCGCGCAGGTCATTTTCATTTGGTGTTTCTTCTTGCACATGGTAGCATGAAAATAGTTCATTTATTGTCTGTATGTTTTGTTATTGTTCTTATGTGATGATTTAAACTTTTGGTTCCTTAATGAATATCAACCCTATGATTTTTTTAAGTGTTGCATCTATGTTGGGGTTTTCATGCTCAAATGATAAAGTGACTATAAAATTATGTTGTAATACTTTCCAACTTTTAGTTCCTCTACATAGTTCCTGGTCTGTATACTAGTTTTTGGGATGCCCTCTAATGTGTGAACAAAATTATTAGGCCATTCCTCTGGTGGTGTCATCCTCCATAACGTTATGCACTTCTCCAATTTTTTTTCATTTATCTAGTTGGTTGCTTCCTTGTTATGCACAGTAACCACTTACATTGGTGCCAGTCTTTCACTGTTTCTTTGTGCGCACCCCACCATATTGCAGGTGTTTCATTCAATTCTATATCTAGGGCTAAGAGCCTCTAATTTTATAACACTTTATATTCATACTGTGTTAAGAATTCTTCTAGTTCATTCACCCCATGGAAGCTGGGAGGTTCCCTTATCTCTGTACCTACCCATCTTACTGCGCGGTCTATTCTTGTGCATATTCTTGTGGAGACTTTGTGTAACCTCTGCTACCAGTTTTCTAATCCTGTATCTGAGTCTAACGCAAATGAGGTTATGCTATGTGTAGTTGGGTTCACGTAATATTCATCTCACACAGTCGTTCTATACAATTGGTTGATTTCCTCCATGTCCAAGCAAGTAGATTCTACAACCCTTTCCCCTTCTGATGGGTCCAATGGCGCAATAACTTTGTATTCTCCCAAATCAAAGGTAATCTTCCGCATATTTAAGTTGATTATGGCCTAGTTATCAAATTCCCAATCCAATCCCATCAATGTCGGATAAGGTGTTATGCCATCCACTATATTGATTACGTAGAAGTCAACTATAGTCCATACTCCATCCAGATCTATTGTTACTCCTTTTAGTCTTCCAATTGGTAGAACTCTATGTTGATTTCCTATTTTAAG
>SNQJ01S0129000.1:27521-45335 GCA_010110895.2 Picea sitchensis | reverse complement strand
CATTTGGCATATTTATTAGGGTGATTTGACACTTTTGGCACCAGGGCCGAGTTATTGAGGGTTTCAGCCTTCTATTGGAGCGTGGCATTCTTCAGCTGGAGAGTTTGGCATTTAGATCTGCTTGTATTGATCTTCATTTCTTATTCAGCCTTTGGAGGCATATTTTGTATTAGCGGGAGCATTTTGTGGCAGCTCTTATCTATTTTCTATCTTCTTGGCCATATGTTGAGCATTCCATATTGGCATCTTCATTGTAGCGGGTTTCTCTATTTTATGAATAAAGAAGAATTGAGATGTTTTGGCTTGTCTATCTTATTGCATATGGTTGAGGTATGTTCCATGGTTATATCTTTCTGTTATTTGTTGCATACACACATATAAGCACATCTAAAAGGTAGATCAACAAAGTGTTTGACGAAATACCTCACTCAGAAAAAGTTTTTAAAAGACACCAAAACAGTGATGATCCTTGCATAATGTCTTGGGATCATTACACCGAACTCTGTTATCAATTCTCTTATTATGGTTTGTTGTTCTTATTGCTTCAGTTCAGATATATATATTTTCTTTTGGCTACTATTGTTCCTCATTAAATTCATCCTCTTTCATTCAACTTCTTAAATGGTTAATGAACACATGCAATTAATAACTCAACCACAGTCATTAAAAGATCTTTTTGGATCATCACTTCACTCTCATATTGTTTGAATCTCATGTGGGAATGCAATGATTCGACAAATATGGTATTTTTCTCTAAAACCTATTTCACAATATTTTTGGTTTGTTGAAACTCCAATAGATCTTGGGAGGGAGGGAGTCACGAGTATCAAGGAGGTGAATCTATTGTGATAGGTGTTTGGTGTTGTGGGTTACAAGTTGATAGGAATTATATCATGGAAGGTTTCTACATCAGGGGCCTGTGAGTTAGTGATAGGTTTTGTGGGTCACAAATTGAGGTAATCAAATTGTGGAAGGGTGTTACACCAACAATATATATGTCTTATGAGGGTTGGTTCATTAGTGTTTCCTTATCCTTCTATGAAAAAATGGACATTGGAGTGATTGTGTTTCTCTTAACACGATTAACACAATGGTAAAAATATTACTATTAAATATTATAGTACAAACCTTTGTTGGTTGTAGGACAAATGCTTATGGATTTGTAGGTAGATATGTGGTCATTAAGTTGGGACAAATTGAACTATGAATGATAGTGGCATCATTTACATGAGAGATTTAATGGTGAACGATATATCATATATGTATGGATACTTACATGAGGATATATATACATTGTATAATTGTATTAAATTGAATTTTAGTAAAAAGAAAGAAAATGATTGAAAATAGGTTAGAGTCTATTTCTTACTAGCCTGCTAGAATACACAATTCCATAAATCTAAGAGGCCATTTTTCATGATGTAGTAGGTGATTTTATTATCTTTTTTGGGTGATCAAAGAAATTTATTATCATTTGTTTGGAGATAATTGGGGGGCACACCTTCCCTTATTCTTTTCCTTTTCTCCACCTCATTTTCTACACACTAATTGTTCTTTTCATTGTTTGTTGTAAGAAAGTTTGCAGATTGTCTACTTTAACATTATATTTCACCCCAAAAAAAAATAAACATGCCCTTCTATGTATATCAATCACTTTTAATAACATGGATGTGTTAGTGATTATTGATATTAATATGATCTAGATCTCATTATATTAATATTATTTACGACATATTATTATTAAAAGGATTTTAATTTATGATTGGTTTATAATTCACTATGATTTTGTATTATATTACATTAGAATATTAGAAATATGATTATGTCATTTTATATCAATAAATAGTAAATGATTTGTGAATTAATACTTTTTAATCATAGTAACAAATATCACACTATTAGTATGTAATCATACGCGTAAATATATTACTTATATTTATGAGTATGCCTAGATAAATATATATTCTTATTTCTCACATCTAATAATTATTGATGTGGTTTTAGATATCACTGAATATAATGATTACATAGGTTTAATTAGGTGATTAAATAGTACATCAACAAGGGTTATGTTGAATTGTGACATGAATCTTGTGTAACCTATTTGGAATCACCACTCTTTAATGGTTATGTTTTATAGAAACATTCATGAAGAGTTATGTCACATTGAGTTTGATTTAATTTGATTAACTATAATTGACTATGGTTGATAAAAAAGATTGTGGTTAGATATGGATTATGATGTTGATGGTTGACTATAGTTGACCATGATGATGACGACTTGCTATGGATGATTGGGTTGATTATAGTTGAACAATATTGACTTTGTTTTATTATGGTTGGCCATAGTTCATTATGGATTACAATTTTTAATTATTGTAAACTGTAGGAGAACATTTATATTTTTTTTCACCATGGTTAACTATGGTTCACTATGATTCCACATGTTTGACTATGGTTGACAATGGTTGAATATTGTTGATTTTGATTGACTGTGTCTGACTATGGTTGAATTTGGTTAACAATGTTGAATTATTGTTGAATATAGTCAAATATTGTTGAATATGGGAGACTATGGTGGACTATGGTTGATTAGGCATCACGATGGATAATAATGGTTCAATATGGTTGCTTGTGTTTGACTATGTTTAAATTTGGTTGACTATGGTTGATTATGCTTGAAAGTGGTTCTATGTGGTTGGTTGAGTTATGTCAAGTTGTTATGTTCCTCAATAGTTAGGTTTCATAGCAACATTGGGTTATGTCCCTCAATGGTTATGTCACATTGTAGCATTATTTATGTCAACTTTCTATGTTCATCAATGGCTATGTTTCATTGTGACATTCCCCAAGGGTTATGCTAGGTTGTGATGTTCCTCAATGGTTATGTTTAATTGTGGCATTCTTTAAAGGTTATGTCACATTAAATATGTGGTATTATGGTTTACTAGGATTTACGACAATTAAAAATGGTTGAATATGGTTGACTTTGGTTGATTTTTTTTAACTGTGTTTGAATTTGATTTATTATTGTTGACCATGTTTTAAAATGTTTCGATATAGTGGGTTGAGTTATGTTGACTTGATATATTCCTCAATGGTTATGTTTCATTATGAGATCCAATTAAATTTATTTTCTATTTTTTGGCACTGAAAGTCACACTTAGAATGTTGTAAGTGTAATCATAGTACCCATCATAATGTTTAGAGTTGGATGAGTGATTATATTAAGAAATGGATCAAATTGATAAGGCTCAAAGCCTGATCTAATGCACAAAATTCCAAATACAATATTCCAACAAAAAGGGCTATCATAATCTCCAACCAGCACATATTTTGAAAAGATGAATAAAAGAAAATGAAGAAAAACATCAAGATGAATAGTCAATTTCACATCAAGCTTGATTGAAAAATTCATATGGTTGTAATTTCATTAATTCATAAGGCTTCATTGACACAAAATACATAGTAAATCATCCACTGCATAACTATGCTAACAAAGTTTTTGATAAATCCTTTATCAATCAGTATTCCATTAAAGAAAGAAGACAAATAAAATGAACAAATAGAGGACCAAAATCTGATGTTTGACAACTCAAGAATCCTCCATTCATATATATAGAGTACRAGAGTTTACAAAATAGTAGTAGGCTTTTTCCTATCACTCCAACCCTTTCCTTATCAAAATTCKCTTCCATATATWGTGAATCATCTCTATCTACCATATGGAGGTCAAAACCAAGGATGTACATAGGATCCTCCTCCATTTAAGAGTCTTGTTACAAAGGATTCCAACAAAAACCTAACAAATTCCTATTTTTTAGGCTATTGTCTATTCAGATAAATGYCTTTTGAAACATGSCAWGCTGCTTGATATAGAGATGGAACATATGTCCTTCATGTCCAAATAACTCCTAGGAGACCATTCTAACCTTCCTTGACAGTTGTAATCCTTCCCATAGATTGAATTTGTCAGAATATTAGATTTCACATCACCTTTGACAACATGCGCTACGAAATTTCATGTAGGTGATGTTCTTATCTTTTCTCTAAAATTATGAAAGGGGTCATGATGATTTTTTGTCAGCAAGTCCAAAGCATCATGTTTTTCCTCCACAACAAATTTTAGAGGAAACCATATTGTTATTCAAAATTTATGATCAAAACAATCATTTGTTGCGTGCTAATGCTTACAAACTATCATAAATTACCAGTTCGTAGCACAGATGCTATGAACTTTCCTATAGCAATCTCTTTCCCTCTTGCAAAGCTTCAACACCTCAAAAATTACGTCAAGTGTCTAAAATTATTCAAAAACTTCATTATCCTGATATATGACTAGAGGAAAACACAAAAACTGCTAATCATAGTTTAAAACTCGTAGTCATCACCAAAAATGTTGTAAAATTTGTGAAAACAAAAAAATTGACCAAAATTGATGTTGGTTATGGAGGCTCAATGTGTTCATATTTTTGTTTTGGATCTTCATCCGATAGCCACCTTGGCCAACATATATACTCACTGCTTGGTTGATTATTGTAATTTGTTATGACAGACGGTGTGTGAAAACTGAGTGAACAAGACCTTTATGGTTTGCTAACATAATTGTTTTCCTAGAGTCCAGCTTGTCCAAAGATTTATACACATCAATGGTATGAGATAGAGAACATTTCAATAAGGAGGAATAAAGGAAAAACCATTGATATTTGTAATGAAAGGAAGAAAATTTAAGCTTCTTGCTAATAACAAGGTTTCAACATCATAGATATCAGTTTGTAGCACTAATGAAGTATGCAATTTCAGGCTAGGTTCTCAAATGATTTGACCATACACTTCACGTTTGATAGAGGTCTCCTTCAATGGATTAATATTACAATTAAAAATGATGCAGAAAGAAAGGGTTTCAACCAATTATGGAAATAGAGGGTTTGCAACGCTAGTTTGCAGTGCCAATTCAAACTCAAATTTCATACCTCAAGGAGACTATTAGAAGATATATGATATAATCCTTGAAAAAGTGGTTAAACGTAGGCTCTTAAAACAATGAAATCCTCTTTGACGGGATTCTTTAATTGAAATGATGACAAATGAATCCATGAGGTACTTATATTATGCTACAAGCTCTCCTAATGAGTTGGTAGAACATACACCTGACTTTGAATTGACACTTAAATGGATGGATGGTGACAAGAGGAACCTTGTGTACAACTTGGAGGTGTGGCATGTTAAAGTACTGATCTCAAAATAAAAGGTGTCACTCATAGGGGTTTATTTACCTTTTCATGATGAAAAATTACATAACCCAAAGACTCTAGACCAACGGTAGACATAACTACACTTATTTGAAATAAAAACTAATTTTATGACCTCAACCTAAAGACTCAAAACCTATGACCTGTAAACTTTATGACTCAGAAAACAAAACCAAAGTGACTCTTTTTCACCCCGACAATTCTATGTGATAACATATGGCTCCACGGGGGACAGAGACCTCCCTGTGATGATCCAAAAACATGTAGTTATAGTGCCTTATCCATTGGGAAAGGAGTCATTATTGTTAATATAACTCAAACCAAGAAATAAAAAGTTTAGGTTCTATATGGACTAAGGGATATAAGGGGTTATAAATTGTAGGTAATATGGAAAGTATATATTAAGGGTTATAATTATTAAGAGTTATGAATATTAAATGTTATAGGATTAAGAATTATAGTGGTTTAGGGTCATAAAGTTAAATTGATTACAAATTATGAGTTGGATGTGATAGATTATAATAGTTATGGATTATACTATTATGCAATAAGAAAATATAGAGGTTAAGAGTCATATGTTAAGTGCGTGAAGTTTATATGTGCATTATGTGTTAGAGGTTATATGTGTGAAGTTTATATGTGCATTATGTGTTAGAGGTTATATGTGTTAGTGATTAGGGGTTAAATTTAGAAGCTATAGACATTAGGGGTTATCCACTCATTGTAATAAGGATTGTATTTTAAAGGGATTTAACATTATATTAGGGGTTAATATGGGTTATTCATAAATGGATATAAGTGATAGGGGTTATATCAATTAGGTATTAGTGATTACATAAAGGATTATGAGGGACGATGGCTATGGTTATAAAGGGTAGGTGTTATTAATAAGGTTTAAGGATAAAGGGTTATGTAGGATAGTAGTAATGATCATAACGGTTATGTATTGGGAGTAATAAGGTTAAAGTGTGAGAGTTATGCATTTATGTTTGATATATTATATGGATTAATATTGATATGTTATGGTATTAAAGTGGTCATATTCAATTAGATTTAGAGCATATAATTCCAAGGTTAGGAATAATTGGCTTTTATGGTTAGGTTATATGGGTTTTAGTTGTTACAAATGATATATTTAATAAGATTCATGTATTGTTGGTTATATTGGGTGTTATATAGGATATATATTATCACAAATAGACATTAGGGACTACATGGCTAATATTAGGGTCATGGGTGGTAATGGTTATAATAATCAATAGTTATAAATTTAAATGGGTTAGAAAAATACGAGTTAGAGATAATAAGTATTTGTGATATGTGTTGTAGGGTTTAAGTGTTTATATGGGTCAATGTTAGAGTTTATAGTGTTTTTGTATTATGATTTAGAGGCTTTAAGTGTCAGATAAAGTTTACATGTTAGTTTACTAGGGGGTACAATTATTAGGGGTTGATATGGGTGATAAGTGTTAGGGTTTATATTATAGGTCATAAGTATCAAGGGTCGATAGGGTTATATGGTTTAAAAATTAAGGGATACATGGGATATATGATTTACGACATGTTAGTGATTACAATGGTTAGATTTACAATGTTATTAGTGATTATAGTGGTTAGGGTTATAGTTTTAAGAGGTAATTGATTATAGATGTTAAGGGTTAATATGTTGAAGTTGTACATGTTAGATGTGTTATGATGTTTATGACTTATATGTTGAAGGCATAAATGTTATATTATAGGTTATGAATGTTATTTCTTATAATAATGAGTGATTATATGGTTAGGGGATATACAATTTAGATGTTAATTATTACATGTTATAGGGATTAGGGGTTAGACGGATTGAAGGGGTTAGGTGTTAAATTGTAACATCTGGCTCTTTCACGCACATAGAAGACTTATTCTTTCAGGATACTTGTGTGCAAGTGATCTGGGTCATTATAGTATTAGTTGTTTTGACTATGATTATGAGATATTGTGGATTTAATAATATCTTATTTTTGTTGTATTTACATCGACATGTGCTATTGACTAGGTTCTCTTTAGTGTGTAGGACTCTAGACATTAGAGGATGTCGAGGCATCGATGAAACTCCTTGGACCATGGATCGAGTTAGAGAGTGGATTGTTAGGGTTTGAATGATGTTGATGTGACATATGTACATATGATTAGATATTATGATGTTGATTGTTATTTCTGACATGTTTCACTGATGGATGCAGGTTGACGATCGCTTTTCGACGAGACCCACATTTGGAGTAAAGGGGTCATGTACTAAAACTAGAGACATTGAGGGAGAGGTGTGGAAGCAACCCTACCACATCCTACTGGCACTTCTGCCATGGATCGAACTGTAGGTTAATGATTACCTAGTTCAAGAAGACCCCGATGTCGTGAGGGAAGATTGTGATAGTCACTTGTGATGGTTCTAAGGGGCGCGAAACAAGGAAGGTTCCTTATTCCTTAGAGGCCCTTAGTCTCCCACAAGATAACTCGACGAAGTATTGAATCCATGGGTTTGACATCTACCAAATTAATTCAAGAGGTGAGTGTCACCCTTGGAGCACATAGTCCGTCTTGAAGGGCATGTCTCAATTTTAACTATGGTAAGTTAATAAACCTAGTGACTAGAAAAATATACCTCCTTAGGACCCGGTCAGACTTAAAATGAATGATGTGATGAGTAAATTTTAATAACAAATTTTCCCTTAAGCATTGTCTCCAAGCCTAGTGAATTTAAAACCTAGGTCTAAGTAGAACTTCTCAGAAAAAAAAAAAAAAACTAATCAAACATAACAAGAAGGGGTAAAGAAAATTCAAGTTTTATTAATTAAAGTAAAAAATTGAATGAAGATTTAATTATTAAAAAGGGGGTAAATGGTTGTTTGTATAAACTTTCTAATTCTGAGCATAGTTAAAAAAGGGGAAACTTAAACAAAAAAACAAAACTTAAAGAAAAGGGGAAACTTAAAGAAAAAGGGGAATGCCTAACTTAGTAAGGAATCTAGCCTTTAGAACTTTCAATTTATGAACTCAGCTAGAATTTAAGTAAGTCGTAAGTCATTTAAGAATTGTAAGGGAATAATGGGACACCAAGCAACATTTTTAGGAACTCTTTTAGGTGGGTGAGGGATTTAGGAAAATTTAATTAATTAATAAATTGATTTTCTGGTGCAACTAGGGGATCGAGCAACATATGTACAGGGGTTTTTTTTCCTAATTAAATAAATGAAAAAGGAATCTAATGAGGGTTTGGGAAACTAATCACTTGAAAATTCTATAAAATGGGTGGCGGAGGAGGAGAATGGATCATGTCTAGATTGCATAAGGTTATGCTGTCAGGATTTCATCTTGATTGAATTTTCTCTTGTGGGAGTTTGGATACCCATCTCGGGTAACGAGTGGTAGCTCGACCTTGCGAGGTGAGTTGGGAGCTAGTATTCTATGGTATTGTGTGTGTGGTCCCTTTGCATCTCGAGGGGATTGGGGGTAGAAGAGTACCACTAGAATTGGCTGGGAGGTACCAGTGAGATCTCATCGGTCGATAGGCAGGATCGGGATGGAGCACATGCATGGGACAATGACTATGGGATCATTGCCTTCGGATTCGGTATGCGTATTTGAATTTTGTTATATTTTAGTTAAAATTATCCTGTGTATGAGATTATAATGATGATGGAGCAACCGATGGATTTATAGTTGATGTTATTTTATATGTTCACAGTAAGGATTTAAATATAAGTTTTAAATCATTTTCAATTCCTATTGGGGTTTGAGGATGCTAGTTTGTAGTCAATATGGGATCTTAAAACTCATTTTTCTTGTAGCCCCTGCCGTCAGTAGCTATTACAGTGAAGTGAATTTGTTGAGCAATTATAGTGATTTTTGTTGAACGATTTATTGAGTGATTTTGTCGCTTCTACAACAAATTCTTGGAATAAATTTATTGCTACTTCACCAGCAATTTTATTTCCTTAACTCTCTCTATATTTTTTTATGTCTACTAGCATTTATATTTTTCTATGCTCTTTGATTTCGTTTTATCCCTTCATGGTGTTTTCCAAAAAAATAAAGTTCTTACGTAGTCACTGCATCGCATATCCGTGTGTCCTTGGAGAGAGTCTTGAAAAACCATATACAATAATTAAATTTATGTGTCTCCTACCTATTATTGTAAACACAAAAGTGTGGAGTGATACTCTTGAAAACAGAACAGTGAGAATTTTAGAAACTCGTTCTACCCCTCACTCAAGGGAATCAATATTATCAGTTGGTTTCAATTATTTTTAGTCACTCAAGTTCAGCTTAAAACATGTAGTTAATTATAAAAGAAATAGAATGTCATGGAAGTAACCACCTAGTATTTCTTCTTAAAGGCTTCGGCCCTCTAGTTGAGATGTTTTTTTAAAAGGAATATAGTTTCAGGGTGAGGTAAAACTTTTGTAAGCGACCGATTTCCTTCTCAAATTCCTATCTGCATATGTCGAGGAATTTGGGGGCATATCCTTGAGCTGTAGTGACCCTTGTTTATTTTACTCAGGCATTCATTAGGGACCAACCAACAACAAATAGGTAAGCGCAATTGTGGACCTGAATGCGTGAATTAGAATGCCTGAATCCTCATTCTCTTCAGTTGGTAACGCGAGAGTCTTTTACCCTATCCCTTAAGCTCTTTCTCTTTATCCATTCTGCATCCAGATGGTACCACACCCTGGAACACCAGAATCATTGGGAGAAACATCCCACTCTCACATGGAAAATTAGCTCCCTCGTGGGCATCCTCGTGGCCTCTCACAGGTGGTTGGGCGAGCGTTTTTGGGTGACTTCTTTACTTCTCCATAGGAGTATTATTAGGCCCATCCTTCACAGAGTCTTTGGTTCCTTTTAAATTCTTCCACATGAAAGCACCTAACGAACTCGCGGGGAATCCAATGCTTCCTACCTCAACGACCATCTCTGCGCTTCAATGAACTGGAATGTGTTTCCTTAGAATACCTCTACTATTATTTTTTCGTTTCAGGTGGGTGGATCCATGAAATGGGTTACTGAAGTTGTCCCTAAGAGGGTATTCTTATCCACTAGTGTCATCATTGTTCCTGACAGTGTAATTTACCTGCCAAACTACAATTTTTTATTCTTAAAAAAATAACTTTAATTACAACATAATATTCCTGTCAACCCATGCGCTTTATTCTAATTTGAAACCCTCTTGGAATATTTTTCCTGACAGGTCGTAAATCCTAAGTATATATATCCTATTCATTAACCTTGGTTTGACCATCGAATTGATGGCTAAATAAAAGTTTTTATATTCTCTTTTAGTTAATGTTGATGGCACATAATGGTCACTAAGGACAAGTTGCTACAGTTAGAATTTGTTGTAGATTAAAATTATAGTATCAAGTTTTAGTGGCTCCTTTTACTTTTAAATAGGAAAAGAAATAAAATTTTAATATTTAAATTTAATAACCTGTTAATCAAAACTAACATTGCATTGAATCCTTTATAGCTTTATTGGCTTTTTGTTTTTTTAGGAGATTGTATAAAACTATTTTGAATGAAAAATTTATTGTTTATGTAAATTTATTCATTTACAACAAAATTGTAAATTCATTGAGACTGTTGTAAATTCATTTATTCACAAAGGAAAAATAATCACAAAATCATATTCATATTATTGAGGTGTCTTTTATTTAGTAAATTAATGAACATATTTTTCCTTGCCTTAATTGTAAACTTAGTTAAACACCATAAGCATCTAAGTATCCATAAGCTTCTCAAACTCTAATTTCTCCAATGATTTATTAGCTCATTGCTTTTGTGACTACCTTCTTTTATCATGATTAAATAATAATTAATGTTTGGTGAATTCTAATTAACATGTTCATAGAGGTTGAATGATCACACGCCTGCAAGTTAAGAAAATGTTTGATGCACCTAAAATTTTGATTAAGTAGATGATTGTTCCTCGATTTATGTCGTTGTTAGATGGATTGATTATTTAAGTTTGTAGATTTAATCATTCCAATGAATCATGTTGATGTGTAATGTCTTAGTATGTGGATTATTGCATTGGAATAATGTTAAGGTATTGAATGATGGTTTTAGATATTGATTATTGTGTGCATTAAAATTTAAGGTCATGAATGGTGGGTTAAGATATTAGAGTTCACGCTCCTTGGATTTTTGTGATTAGTAGTTAGATTTTTGGCATGCATTAACTATTGATGATGCATGCATAATTAAGTGATTAAGATTGAACAAAGACGTTGAATGATGTATGGTGTAATGATTATATTTTACTTTTCTCGTGTAGAATGGATATTTAAGGTAATGCTTGATTGATGGGCTCTTTATTCTCGTGCTCAATAAATAGTCAATGTATTGAATGGTTGTTGGTTATTTACTTATTTCACTAATTACTTTATTTTAACGAATGATTATGTCATTGTGTGTTCGTCATTCAAAGCGATGATGTCTCGGCTTAGCTTCGTGATCGTTGTAAATGTGTTATTGTTGTTTCATTTATATAATGCACTACTTTCAATGATGTCATTATTAATGGCGATGTATTATTTTTCCTAACATAGCTTTAAGATAATATATATATATATATATATATATATATATACCTATTGTGCATCGCTTTTGTGGTCGTTGTTATCATCCTATATATATATATATATATATATATATATATATATATATATACCTATTGTGCATCGCTTTTGTAATTAGATTGTTTATCCTATAATTTATAGGATCAACTTCCGTGTAGAATATTATACATTATTTTTTGGTGACAAATGATATTTCATTACACTTAAAATAATTTGATAAAGAAAGAAAGGAAAAAGAAAAAGAAAAGGAAAGGAAAGGAAAAGAAAGAGGGCATAAATAATTTCAATAAAAGCCCCATGCGATAATAGAAACTTGGTCCATACCTTTCAAGCATGGCCAAGTCTTTTAGAATTTGATGTTGATAGGTAGTGAATGAATTTGGCTAAAATTTTTAATCTTAGCCAAAGTGTCTAGGTAGATGAGTGAATAAATCTAGCGGTTGTCTAATGTTGGTCAGATAGCCCCAGGTAGAATAAATTCTTAACCCAGATTAATGCAGGTTAACTATCATAGGAATCTAGGTTAGAATGTAGGTTAGTTTCTTTATTGCTTCATTTTAATAGGAACAAGGTTGATGTAAGTGTTGCACCATGTTTTCATATGCTTAGAAGATCGTTTGGTCGAGCCCCTTGGTGGTGTTTACTTGAAAAGTTTGGGGAAAATCCCGTAAAATGTGTTTATCCTAAGTTTTTTCCCCGGTGCATGTGTTTTCTTCCCCCCACTTAATCCCCTTGCACATATCAATGGTCAGAATGTGGGTACTATATCTAAAATTAAGGCCAGAGAATTAGGACCCCGTGGATTACCTTTTAAGCGGAAGTCAAATGTCGATGATAAGACTTGCACTCATCTGGATGGCTCAAGATCAAGTGCTCAAATCTATAATCAATATTGGATTCTGGACCCCACCATCCGTTCTGCCTTTAATGGGCCGAATTACAGAATGAGTGATAAGCAGTATGATCGTGGCTTCGAAGCGGGACCATAGATCCAACGACCCAAAATGGATTTGGATCCCGGTAGAATATACCTTTAGTGAAGTCAGGAATATTTCTTCCTCGTGAGGTCGCGGGTCCGGAATGATTTTCTTCCTCCGGCGGGTCCCTTGTTATATGTGGCATCAATCTATTTCATTGAGTCCCATCGCCATCTGCTATCTGACAGACCTCCGTCACCACTGGACATCACCTTCCACCTTTCTTGAACTAGTCATGTCCCATAACTGCTATCAGTCCTTCCCCCCTATTCGCTCGTGGCAAGCCACCTTATTACAACTTTCACCTCCAATCGACAGCCACCACATCACCTGTCCGTAACCCTCCACCACCGTCACCTGCCATATCACACTGAAAGTGATTCATTGGCCATTTATTACTGGATAACCTATCCGTTATCCAACTGACCTGTCTCCCATGCCCAACCGACCCCCATTTAAATAAAACTACCATTATTCCCCTTACTTTCTCTATTCACCCATCGCACCAGAGAAATTTACCGCTAATCCTCCTTTACAGTCCTTTGTCCTCATCCACAGTTAGTCGCCCCCACTAACATTGTGTTTTATTGCAGGTACTGTTGTAGAGATCACGCCAAAATCCAAACAAGCTGAAGGAGAGGAGAATCTGTTTCTCCCGTCTCCTGTCGACCTAGACAAGATCCAACTGGTCGACAAAGACCGATTAATCGTAGATACCAAATGAGATTTTGATTTCTCATACCTCCAGTCATGGCTCAGGGAAGTTTTCCTAGACTAGAGCGATGAAATTGGACTCTAGGAGTCCAGTTTACCCCTCTACCTTTTCCCTCAAATCCACCATTTTCCCAAGTTTTCTCTTAAGTGTCAATCTCACTATATTCCCGAACAAAGAGTCGTCATCTCCTCGTCCGGAGAGATCCTATTCCTCATCACGCTCAAATCCATAGACCAGATGATGCAAATCCCCCGAGCTGACTTTGCGTCTCCATTCAACCTGGAAATTCTCACTGAATTGTACCAGAAAATGACCTTCCCCCAAAGAGCTTAAATATTTGAGCTTTTCCTTCCCCCATCTGCTCAATTTCCCTCCACAAATCCTCCTTACCCGTCTTCCATGTTCTCCACTAAGGGAAACCAGGTCATCTCATCCCTTTATGCTTTGTTAGGATATTATTCTGATCAGTGGGTAGATGAACCCATTCTAGGTTTTCTATCCATTTTCTCTACTGATGAAAATCCCACCACCCAGTTCGACTTCAACACATTTTAGGAAGACAATATTCATGAACAGTTCATGAATTTTGGCACAGAAGGCATGTTCAGATACTCATCGATACTAACATACTTGTTCTTCTTCTTCCAGGCAGATAGATTTGGCTTTTCCATGAAGAAAATGGATGGATATGGTAGACCTCAAGCAGTCACAACATGGACCTCCTTGCTGAAGAACAACTCCAATGATTTCAGCTTCAAGGATTTCATCGACCAAATCTACCACCCTGTGGTAAGCATGCTAGGTGGCAGGCTTGAGCCTTGAATAAATGATGAAGTCCAAATTATCCTGCATCTCTCGAACAAAACAAAGACCAAAGATTGGTACTTGTATAAAGAGTACACCGAGATCAAAGTATACGGGTGTGAGTTGGCACTGTATAAGCTTCCCAAGTATCTGCCTATCAGAATCTTTTCTCTATAATATATAAGGAAGATTATTAATTCAAACGATATCCATTTTGTGTCATTGAAGAAAAAGATGTAGCTGAGAATCAAGGGGCAGATTGGCTCCTTCATCTGCAACAATCGTGGCGTTGGGGAAGAAGCAGACAGGATGCTGAGGGAGATGAAGTTCTTCATGAGCTTCCCATGGCATTATGATCCTTGTGGGATCATCTCAGGGATGAGGGTCAAGAACAAAAACATTCCATATATTCATGAGCCCAGGCCTGGAATTGAAAGATTTGCAAATCAGATAGGGTGGGAGCCCAACACATTGGTAGAAATAGAACAGAAAGGTCCCCCTGCCACTGTGTCACAAACGACCATGCCACAGGTCCCTAAAGAGAAGAGGCCGAGGCAGGATTTATGTCTAACAGTCACCGAGGTATCTTCCGAGGAATTTTGGCTACATACCAAGAGGCCCAAGACTGTTGTAGCTCCTGGCCCAACCGGGGAAAAAGAAGCCCCGCCTACCACAGTGACCAAGTTTGTTATTCCACCCTTTGGTTCGAGCATCCATAAGGCCATAACCTCAGCAGTGACAGATAAATCTACAGATACTCCATTGACCACCCAACCAGGCAAGGGGGGACCGAAGATGAGTATTTTCGAGAAGTACGAGTTGATCAAGAAAAAGAACCAGACCCTTACCAACAGTAGTTGCGCTCAGGTTTTCAAGAAGATGTTGACTGCGCAACATAGGCTGTTATCTACATTTGACACAGAAAAGGGTAGAATGCACATGGCCTTCCTCCAGGCACAGGTACTAGACCCCAAAGTGATGACTGATTATAAAAGGGCCACCTTCAAATTCCAGACGAAGGACGTGCATCCAGCCGATCAAATGGATCTGCACAAGAAGACAAGAGAAATGGTTTTCTACACACTGGCACATGCTTCTACTGCTGCTTCAAAATTACAGGTGTCTTTGAACAATGTTCAGACATAGCTCAAGATGGAGAATATTTCATCCTTTGCAAAGGATGATAGGATCAAAACTTTGGAGGAGTTGGTCCTCAATATTGGTTACGATCCTTCAAACGTCAAAGCTGCGGAGGAAATGATAAAGAAGAAGAATGCTGGCATAGCCTCCTTGAGAAAACAACTGAAACTCCCGCCCATAGAGGATTCGCAGATGAAGGAGATAGTAGAGAAAGAAGGAGAGAAAGATGAGATGCTAAGTCTGTTCATGGAGCAGAATGCACAGCTTAAAGAAATGGAAGCTGAGATGGAGAAGTTGTTAAAGGAGAAAGAGCAATGGAAGCCAATGGAAGTCATTCCATTGAGTGCTATCCCAATATCAAGAACAAGCACAACATCAACAACAGGAATCCCATCCGCGACTCCATTTACATCACAGGAGAAGACAACCGACCTGGCTAAGTCCATGGAAAAGATGAACATGCAGGAAATAGAGATCATCAGGCTTAAAAAGGAATTGGAGAACCTTCAGGAACTCAAAAATTCCTTCCAGACCAGCCTCTGCAAAGAAAAGAAGGTGATAGAGCAGGTCAAGCAAGAGCTACAACAACTCTGGAAGAAAACAGTGGCAGGAAAGACTTTAGCCAAAGTCAAAGAGAGTATATGGAAAGACATCACTAAGTCCATGAACGAGATATGGCCCATGATCCAGATAATGTTTGAGCAGAATGAGTTGGTGCTGAGAAGAAAACAAGCCATCGAGAAGATCAGAGTAGAATTGGGAGACACCCCAACACAGGCAAATGAGATCATCAAGTTCCTCAATTCTAAGACCAGGGAAGAGATGGAAGAGCTGACGATTGAGGACATGATAGAGACCATCCTTGAGGTCAAAAGAGTTTTGACTAAGAGAGGATTAATGCTTCAGTTGGAAGAAAAGGTTTAGGCCATGGACCTGGGGGTACATAGATTCTTCAGTAAGATTGAAGCTCTCTAGAAGAAAGGTCTTCATAGTCTGAAAGTGATCAATGATAAATTGATGACCCTCGTAGACTACAAGAAGAGATTAGCCAAAGTGGATAAGGACAGTTCAAAGTTTGCAGGCATTCAAGGGAGCATCACTGGAAAGGCATTCTTGGATGTCCTTTAGTGGGACATCAGTATCCAACATGAGATTCGGTACATATTCCTCACCAAGGCTACATTCGACAAGTATACAAAAATGGACGAAGTGTATCGAAGACTGCTCAAAGTCAACGTCCCCAGTCATCTCACATGGTTGGAGCTCTGTCATCTGATCGATTAGCAGATGAGTTGTCCCAGTCCATTCAGTTGTCTAGTTAGATGAAGTCGTGCAGAAGCTTCATCAATGGCCCACCCAGAAATCATCATGTAGTTACACCACATCAACAAATAGTTCATAGATTTAGGAATTTTGTTAATTTAGTTAGGCTAAAAATAGATTTAGCACATCCTGGTCATTAATGATAGGATCTTTGTAATTTGAGTTATAAATACTTCACCTTTCAAAAGTATTGAGGGTTGTTGATCTTCACACCCTGACGCTATCAAACTGTAATCTTTTTGAAGAGATCTTCCATTAATAAAAAGGAGGCACTTTTACTGGATTCTGGCGTGTACTCACTGGTGACATTTTTCTCTCTAAGTTGAATGTTATAATCACTTTGTTATCATACTGTTTTCTACATATAATATTTAAGAGTAATGAAAGTTGCAGGATTTATCTCGTATACCCTATTTCTGACTCGAAAGATTTTAGTGTTTATGTTCTGGTGTTTTCAATTAAGAAATTCTTAACTGCTTCTTTGTTGAAATTATCTTTCTCATATTTTCTTCTGTTCATCATTTAAGCTACTAAAAGATCCAGTGGTTATATTATCTCACGCTGTGAAATTTTTCCCTTTGCGTTTCTGGTTTGTATTTCATGTTTTATTAAAACAAAGACCCCATAGCCCAATGGAGGTGTAGACTGTCTCAACCAATTCGAAAAAAAAAACGCTTTGACAACAAAAACCGACCTATTTCTTTACCTAGCCTAATATTTGAAATTTGAAACATAGCTAAATCTAATAGAGAGATCCCTCTCTAAAGCTGGAAGGGCTAGATCCCAGCTTCAAAAGTGGTTGGATAAAGTTACCTTAGTAGATTTCTTCTACTATCAACCTCTAGGAAATTTACCAAGTGAAAACATCATGGCGACCAAACTGGGGACGAACATAAAAATTTATTTTCACGTTTTCTTTCCCCTAAAAAGAAAGTTTGTTCCTGGATATTGCAAATTTGAGAAGAAAGTAATGTTTAGAGGTT
>SNQJ01S0128999.1:0-25085 GCA_010110895.2 Picea sitchensis | reverse complement strand
GGAATCTTCAGCACCTGTTTCCGATCATCACACTTTCATGAACTCATTACTAATTGAAATGATTGACACACACTGAAGGCTAACTATCTTTTAACAGAGAAAAAGACCCTATTCCCCAAGAAGAAATCTTCAGCACCTGTCCCTTATTATCACGCTTTTATAAATTCACCAAACAGGATTGCTAACTAGAATGATTAACAGTTACCCAAGCATGAATTATATGAAAACAATGTAACAACCAGTAAAGCAGAGTTTCAGTAAGACAGAGTTCAGTAAAGTAGTGCTTCAGCAAAACAAAATTTAATCAAGGCATGAACAGAAATAACACTAACACACTACAAAGCTAATGGGTGAATCTTGTGAAGAAGGTGGCCCCTCCCTTCTCACAAGATTCTCCTGAAATGAAAGGAACTAGAGAGAAATGCTCAGAACAATCTTTTATTCATCTGTCAACTATATCATGTTACAATGTCTGAAGTAAAACACGTCCTTCTCTGTAAATCCTTTCTTAGCCAAAAAGAAGATCCACTCTAATGATTATTTCCTCTTATTTAAAGAGGAGAATCCCCTCGATACAATTTGATCATCAAATTACATGTGCACCTCTGAATCCTATTCTTAGTGAGATAAAATCTCCATACTGGAATAGGATATCCTGGTCTCCCGTAACAGAATGCTATTAAAATAGTTGAAAAGGTGTTGAGTGAGGTGTTGTTGTTGCGGCTGGAATAACAACTTCCTTATTTATCTTCTTGTTACTGTTGTTGTATGTTGTTTCAGCATCGCAAATCGCGGGTTGTTTCAGCAACAGGATTTGCTTTCTGACTGTTTCAGCAACGTGGTCTCACGCAGCAGCAATGGTTAATTCTGGCTCAAGGTGCAGCTGTTGTGGTCAGTGTAACAACTTCATTGTTGTTTCAACATCGTAGACCACGAAGAGTGTAACAACTTCTTCTTGTGTGATTTTTTGTTTCAACATCGTAGACCACGGAGAGTGTAACAACTTCTTCTTGTATGAGTTGATGTTTCAGCATCATAGACCACAGACTGTTCGACCATGGGGTTTGCGTGCTTTTGATTGTTTCAACAATGGGCCTTCAAACAGAAATGATAATCTGCAGTTCGAACTGTTTCAACACTTATATATTTCTGATCAATGGTTAAGTATGAGAGTAATGTAAAATATATACAAAACAAATTAAACATATAGCAAAGAGAGGAGACATTATATACCTTTGGAAAGATAGGGTAAGGTGATAATGTGAGTTTAAATGTGAGTGAAAAAAGGATGTAATGGTAGAAAAAAGTGTGAGCAAAAAGGTACATTATAGGGTCCTAACAAAAGATAACTACCCTCTACCCAAAATGGATCACATTTAAGAAAAGGTAGTTGGGGAAAACAGGATGTCAATGATAGACGGGTTCTCTGGGTATAATCAAATCATCGTAAGTGAACTAGATAAAGAGAAAACAACTTTCACTACCCCTTGGGGTACTTTTATGTATGATAAAATGCCTTTTGGTTTAATGAATGCAGGTGCTACCTTCCAACGTTCTATGGACATTGCTTTCATCAGCAAAAGGGATAAATTCATGGTCATTTATCTTGATGATCTAACTATTTTTTCTAAATCTGATGAAGATCATATGGTACATCTCAAGCAGACGTTTGAGAAATGCTGTAAGTTTGGTCTGTCTTTGAATCCCAAAAAATCCCACTTCGCCATGCAAGAAGGTAAACTCTTGGGCCATATTGTGTCTTGAGACGGTATTAAAATCGATCCTAAAAGAGTTGAGGCTATAGATACTATAAATATTCCTAGGAATGTAAAAGAAATTCAGTCATTTTTAGGAAAAATATTTTTTTTGAGGAGATTTATTCTGAACTTTGTTGAAATCGTGAAATTGATCACAAATATGCTAAAGAAAAACAACGAAGTGAAATGGACGACAGAAGCTAAAGTGGAATTTGCACACATCAAGAGGGTCATAAGCGAGGCACCTGTACTGGCAAGCCCTGATTATCAAAAGGATTTTCTTATTTTTTCGTTTGCCTCTGAACACACCATCGCCGCGGTACTCCAAAAAAATGAAGAGGGTTTCGAATAGCCGATAGTTTTTTTAGCAAGAGTCCCAGAGATGCAAAACTTAAATATGATATAATGGAAAAGAAATTGTATGCTATGGTGAAGGCATTAAAGGCATCCAGAACCTATGTGCTGCATTCCAAGATAATTGCATATGTACCTACCAGTTCTGTAAAGGATATTTTGGTTCAATCTGACAGTGATGGAAGAAGGGGACGTTGGCTTGCCAAAATTCAAGAATTCGACCTGGAGATAAAACCAACAAAATTGGTAAAATGACAAGGTTTGGACAAACTCTTAGCATAATCAAATTTCATGGCTCTTAGTATAAATGGCCTACAAGGATATGAAGAAGGTGTGGACACGAACAAGTCTAGTGAGCCAACAAGCATGACCAGAATCGAAGAGAAGTTTGTCTCATCAGACTGGTACAAAAACATACTATCGTACCTGATGACATTGAAATGCCTGAGTGATTTATCACCATCCAAAGCCAGAACGTTGAAATTACATGCGTTCAAATACTGTATATCCGAAAATCAATTGTATTAGAAGGACCCACTAGGTTTCATGTTGGTCTGTTTAGTTGAATCAGAAACAGAGAAGGTCATAAGTGAATTGCACGAGGGTGTCTGTGGGGGACATCATGCTTGGAGAGAAACAACTTATAAGATCCTAAGGGCAGGGTATTATTGGCAAAAAAAATTCTCAGACGTAAATGCCAGAGTGAGAGCCTGTAATCTGTGCCAATTGTTCGAAGGCAAGCATAAACTCCCATCAGTACCACTGGTTCCGGTCAAAACGAAGGCTCCTTTTCAGCAATGGGGGCTAGATTTTATAGGTGAAATTAACCCCCATTCTAGCGCTCAACACAAATGGATCCTGACTGTCACAGATTACTTCACTAAATGGGTGGAGGCTATTCCAACTAGAAGGGAAACATATTCAGTGGTAATAGACTTCCTGGAAGACAACATTTTGTCTAGATTCGGTTGCCCCCCTAAAATAGTCACAGATAATGCCCAGGCTTTCAAATATATGGCTATGATCATTTTTTGCTAGAAATATAATATTGTACTCGGTCATTCCACGACTTATTATCCCCAAGGAAATGGATTAGCTGAGTCCTCAAACAAGAGTTTGATAAATGTAATTAAGAAAGTGTTGGACGATAATACAAAATCTTGGCATGTGCATCTGAAATACACCTTATGGGAAAATCGGATAGGCGCGAAGAAATCTATCGGCACCTCGCCTTTCCAAATGGTGTACGGGACCGACGTGGTATTATTGATAAATCTAGCACTCCCCGTGATGAAATTATGGAAAGATGAGAAAGAAGAACCAAATCATGTTACCAAAAGGATAAATCAGCTAATTGAAGTGCAACAACACATGGTCGAAATAGACGAAAGGTTGCAGAAATACCAAGATGATATGAAAATGTTATTTGATCATAAGGCAAAAGACAGAGAGTTTCTCCCAGGAGATTTGGTCTTGATATGGGATGCTAGGAAGGAAGACTCAGCGAAACACAATAAATTTGATCATATTTGGTGTGGACCTTTTAGAGTCGCAGCTCTTGAAGGAAAGAATTCGTTTCTATTAGAAAATATAGATGGTAAAATCTTCAATGCCCCTGTCAACGAGCGTTATTTAAAAAATTATATGCAATAAATGGTTACCAAAAAAAATTCCACTGTATATACCGGTTTGTGTTTTCATTTGATTTCATAATTTGTTGGTAAGTGCACTTTCACCAATAATTAATCAGGTCCGTGATTTTTGTAGAAACAGAAATACGGAATTTTCAATACATTCAAATATATATATATACCTAATACTCTTCGCAATTTTTCCCTTCAAGATTTCAGTTTGCAGCCCAAACGAGCAAAAGGTGTAAAAAGAAGGTCATATACCGGAAAATAAATTTGTTAAAACAAGTGATAGAAAAGGTTTTCTGTTATTATAAAATGGTAAAGTAAAGGTATGAGTTCCTGATAATTTTATGTTTCTAACAAAGATTTTCAAAATGCCGCAATGATCTCATGAATATAATGTTTTCGCTTGAACAACTACTCGCTTTGGATCCTAAGAATTGTCACTTAAAATAAAGATAGGAGGTAGTTGAAATAAGCAGAGAAAGTAAAGCCTTCCGAAAAGGGTTTTCAGGAGTCAGTGTTAATGTTTGACCCATGTCTTTCAGTTTACAGACCCCTATCTGTCACCCTTCTTTCTATTTTCAGGTATTACCTTCTTGAAAGGCCAAACATATTTTCGGGTTTGCATACAAGGGGAGAAGAGATTACATTTTAACTTGGAAAGCTGCAAAGCAGATTTTGGAAAGTAAGCTGGTCTTCACAATTCCTCAGCCTCTTACTAAAAAAAGTGATGCATAGGTTGATCCTGACTATTCTAGGTTTTTCAATAGTTTTGAAAGATTGAGGCTTGCTCGAAGGAAGACCCCTAGAAATAATTTCTCCCTTTCTTCTCTGTGGGCTAAGGTATGGTGAAAGTTGAGGGAGGGTTGGTACCGAGTAATCAAAGTAAGTTGACAAACCTCCATTGAAAAATATTACGCAGATATCACCCCTCATACAAACTGATTGCCCCCACTTCGTGTTCTAAAAAGTAAATTATAAGACAAATGGTGAAAGGAAAGTTATATTTAATTGTCCATCTAGTCCAAAAAGACGATGAAAGGAAATTCATAAATGATTTCCCTCGTCTCAGCATTTAAATGCATAAATATATTTCGAAGTGGTGAAAGGAAATTCAGTAAAAAGGGCCAGATAACTTCACCGAGGTACTGAACAGGCCCGCTGGCAGTGAAGCGATGTCTGAGATATTTGTAAGGCTGTTATACGTGAATCTCACTCTACTTTGGTAACCAATTTTATCGAAACCAGATATACATCCTAAGTTCAGACAGGGCTCCCCGATTAAGAACATGTAATGAACTTCATTTGATGCAAACCAAAAGCCACAAGATCTATTGAATTTCCTAGGACTGTCTTGATTGTTCCAATGCAGACCTAAATTCAGTAAAGAGAAGGAGAAAGTCATGAAAGGGACTGCAGCTGAGTGTGAAACATATTTGAGCTTTAAAAAGCTTTTTGCAAGTAAAATATGAAATCTCTTTTTCCCTCTGTATCCTTTTCCTTGGAACAATTTTCGCTGGGATAAATCCATTGAATCCATTTACCCAATACAGGCACGTGGTCTACTTTTCTTCCCGCCTTACAGGAAGACGGGATCCCTAGTTGGAGCCTATGTTGGACCCACCTTTTCAACTGGTTTAAATATAATTTTTTAAAGTTAAATGTTGGTCTTTAAGTTCTTTTTCACTTCGTGGCACTTACAAACTAAAGTTTTCAATAGTCACGACATGCGAAATAGCGTAAGATGTTATGTTTCATAAGTTACCACCTTTTATCGTTAAATGAAAATTTTTACTTTTTGTACCTTGGGATATTGCGCTTCGGGAGTTATGAATCACAAGATTTACAAGCCCCGATGTGTGAGGTCGTGAAAATTTGCTAAAAGCTTACCTCAGGTTAAAGCTAAGAGTAAAATTCTTTAAACCTCAGTCAAGTGCTATCGGGATTTCGCGTCTCGACATTCACTCTCTCCAAAAGCATTATCATCATAACTCCGATAGGAGAAACCGTGAGACTTTTACATAAGTAACCCGGGTTAGTGTCACGGGTGGTAAATTTTGACCATGGTTAAAACCCGTTAGGATTTCACGACTCGGCGTATGCACCTCCCAAAAGCTATACCTTCGAAACCCCGAGTGGCAAAGTCGCGATATTGCTCAAATATTAATTAATTAATGAAAACACTTAATCCAGTTTATCTTCTTATTTAAATTAATCACATTATCGTGATCTCAGGATTTCGCGACTCGGCATACGCTCCTCCCGGAAACTATACCTTCAAAGCCCCGAGTCGCGAATTCGCGATATAAATTAAAACATGATTAATTAAACACTTAATCCTACTTACGTTCTCGCTTAACTAAATCTAATCATCGCGATCTCGGGTTTTGGAGGCTCAAAAGGTTAAAGTGAAAACTCCTGACAAGGAGAACGCCGAAAGGTTGATTAAAGTTTAAGAAAGCCAGATTAAAGAAACTAAGCGAGCTTAAGCAGTATTTAATGAAAATAATGATATGCATTGTCTACGAGGTAATTTTAAATTTTCCTTACGCCAACTTGTGTCACGAACCGTCGAAATTTATGGCATTAATTGGGAATGAGGCGAAGCGACAAGTAAGGATATGGTATTTATTGCTAAATCTATTTCTAAATATGATTTAACCGTTCTGTTCATAAGGATACCAAGATTTTAAATGATCGAAGATATAAATCTTTTTCCTTTCTGTTCTAGTCATAAAGATCTTTTCTATCACGTGCAGATAAGTTTTTCTCAGCAAAACAAATCTCTGTATGTATACGCATTTTTATTACAGGAGAGCTAAGTCACAATCTTTTGTCATGGCCCCGCGAAAAGCCTCCAAGACAGGTGCTGAGATTTCTGGACAAGGCTCCAATAATGTTTTGGATACTTCACCTCGAAGCGTTGACTCTGTACGAACCTGGTCATACATCTCAGAGGTTTTGCAATTATATTTGGTGAACTGTTCAGATGATTCCAGTGACAACGAGAAAGACAACTTGACTACCAAATACAAGATCATCGTCCAGGTAAAAATGCACAAAGTAGCAGCCAGGCCACGTCTTCTGCCTTACTATGACATGATCCGATGGGCGCTAGATCATGTAGATATCCCTACCAGAACCATCATCAGCGAGTAGAAGGTCATTGTTGGGACCTTTAGACTAGAAAACTTACAGATGATGTACAAGTTACCACCCACATCAAACTTGACATACAATGAAGAGTTCCTAGAGGAGTTTAAATAGAAGGAGTGCGAGAAATACGGGAAAAGCTTATCTGAGTTGATCAAGGATTGGGTCTCACACCCAACGAAGTTCAGAGAAAATAGAAACAAAGTTTATTCCATATATTCTTTGGAACCACAGTTCAAATACATAGCGATGATGACCTGTAGATTGTACGGGAGGGAAGACACCACGCATTTTTTCCTCCCATGGGTACCTCTGATACATACAGTAGTAGAAGGTTGTTCTTTCGACTGGGCCAAACTGTTGTCAGATAGTCTGACCAGTCGGATTAGAGAATATCGCACGCAGAGGGAAAACGGGAGAGCCGCCTCATTTTTTATGTTTGTATACATCATGGACGCCATGTGTTCCATGACACATTTTCCCTTAATGAGTTGGAGTTGGGCTCCATCGAAGACTGAGCCTATCCATGTCTATCATTCCAAGCTTTGGGAGGGCAAGGCCTCAGATTTTATATATGAAATCTCCAATTGGGTAATGGTACCGATGCATGTCGCCATCTTCGGTAATCCACCGCCTCGAATCTCAGATAGCATTGCGACAAATTTGAGCAGGGTGGCCAACTGGTACGTGGAGGAAGAGTTTTCATACATCAGGGTTTTCGGCGCTTCTGTCCCTCCACATGCTCTACCATTATTTATACCTGATAGGTTGGCCTGTCGTGAGATTGCCATGCAAACTGTGATCGGTGGCATAAGTAAAGTGTTGAAGGGGTTTTCAAAGAATGTATGGCCACCTTTCCCCATCCATTTAAACACCTGTTCTTTATTAGATTTCGGGAATACAAAGGTCAAGGCAGCAGCCTTAGAAGATATAAAATTAGTCAATATTGAATACAAGAAACACGACCCACAGAGGGTCGTCAGTAATCACTTAGCTAGTTGCGGCCTTAAAAGATTGAGCATGAAAATTCGCCTCATGATGATATTTTCCGAGGCATGAGATCGTATGTCGAGGTTTTGGCTCAGATACAAGCTTTGTCACCCAAAGAGAGGGCTGATGTTTCCAAATTCCAAGAACATAGGCAGAGCTGCCTTCCCCCAGTATTACGGGGCGAGAATCCAACAACCGTAGAGGTGCATAATACAAAAGACGAAGGCTCTAAAGATTCAACACCTGGCCAAGAAGAACAACAAGATAAAGAAGAGAAAACTGGGGGCCCGAAACAGGAAGTCGAGGCTTTCGATCCTCCAAGCGAGCCAACTTCAGTCGTTACTCCAGGAAAATCATCTAAACAATTCAGTAATCCCATTGTTTATGTTACTCCCCTGCAGTCAACAAAGAGAATACCAGACATAGGTTGAATTTTTGGTGAAGAATTAGCACCCATATCAGTGGAAGAGCTACCTCCGAATGAATTCTTCTTTTATAAGAAGAGAAAGGCTGTCGTTAAACATGAATTTTATCAAGAGGCAAATAAGGTAGCCAAGAAATTCAAAATCTTAGCCGATGGAAAAGATGTGAAGAAGCAAGAATTTGCGACTCAAATAACAGGAACATTGGGGGATTTTTCTACAGCCAACCAATATTCAGTCGGGACCCTAGAGGATCAGCTGAAGCGAAAAAATCATTTAATCAAAAAATTAGAGGCTAAACTAGCTACAGCAGAGACCACTGCCATAGACCAGATGAATACAGGTTTGGAACAAACTAGAGCAGCTGATCAAATGGAAATTGAGCGGCTCAAAGCCGACCTCGAACAGACGCAGATGATGGCTCAGACAAGTCAAACACAGGTAGACCAACAAAGAGAATTGATAGAGAAACTACAAGTCAAATTAGACTTCACCGAAAGCCAAGTGATTGATATCGGGATATTTCAATCCCAAGCTATAGAGATCAAAAAAATAGTGTCGGCGACTCAACAAAGCCTACTTGCTAATGTAGAAACGATTCAAAACAACTGCCAACTCATTGATCAAGTCTTGGAAAACCCCACTCTCAGAGAAAAAGACGCTAGGGCGACCCGAATTTCTTTCCAGGGGGCTATTATATGCCACAATGAGAAGGGAGACAATCAGTAGTTCCAGGTTTTCTATCTCAGAGAAAACCTGAGGTAACATCTTGTTGAAATAATGGGAGCGTGGCATATCCGAAGGCAGACAACAAGCTAGAGAGATAAGAAAATCTTGTGAAGAATCGTTCAGTTTTCTAGATGGAAGTTGGCTGGGTTCCGACGATGAAGGCAGCACTGAAACACTAGGCCAGATCAATACAGCCAAACGTCTGCTCAAGATCAAGGAAAATGAAGAAAGAGAATTGGCCTAAATATCACAAATAACCCAGATGGACATAGTCCAAATGGATAAATGGTTGATTAAACCAAGTGTACAATTATGTTCTGTCAACGCCAAAGACCAATAGGTGGAGGAAAATTTGTCAAGATTGGTGAAGGATTGTTACACCTTTGAGGCCAACAATCAAGCAGAACCTTCTAAGTTAATATCCCAGCTGGTGGAGAAGTGTGTCATTTGCACAGAGCAGGCAAAGAGGCAGGATGTCGGTACCAAATAAGGACAGAAACCAAGAATTGAAACGATTAATCTCCTTTGTTGTAATCAAAAACCGCTGGAACGTTTGAGATTCCATACTATAGAAATCTGTATAAATATACATTTTGTAGAAAGAAGAAGAGGCTAGACCTTTTTGGTCGATTGTAACAAAGGCTATATTTTTGAATTAATACAAAGCAATCCGGAGAATCCTGATTCTGTCACGGCTGTGCTATGAGTTTTTTCTCTTTCTTATTCATATTCAATTTTATTTCGCTTATATACATCTGATGAATGTTGCACTGCAATTTAGTAAAACGTCTACTGTGGTGGTTAAATTTTATTCATCTATAACGTTTACAATTTTTCCTCTGTATCGGCTAACAACAGATACAAGACCTGTGAACCGGTAAGTTGTCATATTTTTTACTTCGTCAGATTCCTTCTTATTCTATTTTCTTCCTCTGTTTAAGGAGAAAGATTCTCCCTTGATAGGAGCCTTACTTTGTAAACAACTAAATGTTTTTCCCATATTTCACACACTTTCTATTTCAAATATAACACAGTTACGGAAAAAGGCCTTTGGTTTGTATTTGTCCTTAAACATTAATTTCAAACGTTCTCTTTATAAGATCAAATTGATACAGCATAAAAACTTTTCGATTTCTTTTAATTTTTTATGTTCCTCTATGATTGTCCCCGTTGTAAGACAACCTAATATTGAGCCCGGTTTATCGGACCAAACACATATTGCCTTGAATCTTTTCGATACTATTCTTAAAACAACCAATACCAGGGTAGAACTTGAGCGTTCATGGGCTGCGATTGAGCGGGATATAAACATCCAAGAACAGTTGGAGGCTAGACAACGACAACCTGGAAATCAGCATTAGCCTCTTTTCCCGAAGGTTGATGCTTTCCCTTTATTTACCCCTTACTCACTTTCGGATGCCTATACACTGTACTTTCTAAGACTTAAGTACAGAATCTGGAACAACCGGGGGTATGCTAGTTTATCTTATAAAAATTATTGTGACTAACCTTTTTGGTTGTGTAGTCACAAATTAGTCAATTTGTACTTGTGCTTCTACTATGATTACAACAAATCTACTTTATGTTGTGTGGGGATTTAATATTCAATTGTTGTCTATGTTTCTCTTATGTTCAATATTGTTAGGGACCTTTTTTCAAATAGAAAATTTTCTTAAAATTATATTAGAGTATAATTTTTTTTACATCTTCATGTTCATTACAAAGATCTAATCAGGCATATAGTCAGAACTAGCCAAAATAGCCAAAAGTATAACTATATAGGAAATATCTTCCTTACATTTCTCCATGGATCTATGCTTCTAGAGAAAGCAACCAAAACCATAATATATGTCAAGAGATACCATACTCATACTAATATTCGGTTCATATGAAAAGGTGTCCAAAAATAGTAATATTCTTGTTCAAATACCAACAAATTGGAGATGTCATAAAAGGTTGAGATGAGATAAGGGTCCTGTAGCCCCATTTTCCCACTTGAAATATGATATTCTTCCTTCTGGTTCATAGATAGCTTGTTTAGATAATTGATTTGCCTCCTTGTTAAATTCCCTGAAGATATGTTGAAAGCTAATTTCTTAAAAATATTTTATTAATTCCTTAGTTCTGAGCTTCCATCCTTCAATGGAGGTAGCCTGGAGTCTTCCTCTATTGTTTATCTATTCAATGATTACCTTTGAGTCCCCCAGAACCTGTAGTTTTTGTAGAGACAAAGGAGTAGCAAGTGTGAGAGTATCCCAGACTCCAAAAAGTTCTTCCTTAGTATTGGTTCCATCCCCACAACTAATAAATCATCTATATACTGTAGATTCTAGTGTTTTGATAACACCACCAACTCGACACTACTTGCCACCTGAAAGTGCAACCCCATCAAAACATGCAATAGAGGTACCCACTTGCTGAGTGATCGAGCAAGTTCTTAATGGGATAATTTTTTGAGAAGATGGATGCCTGTTGAGAGAACCGAGAGTCTTGTAGACCACAAAAAGTACTGAAGAATATGCTTATCAAAAATAACTTTATTTCTCTCTAACCAAATATACCAGTAAGTAAGGGCAACAATAGTTGGAGAGACATATTTTTCCTTTGTCCAAGAAAAAAAACACTCAGATAGTGAAGTCCCATCCCAATTTTTTTTTAACTTTAGGTTTATTTTTAATACTTCCCAGACTAACTTGTTGAAGGTGCACTGAATGAAAAGATGGCTAATTTCTTCGGTACTTTGTTTTCATAAAATACATAGGCTTGGGCCCTCCCAACCTTTTTTTTGAAGAATATCCCAGGATAGAATTTTGTTTTAGCTTCCATCCAAATGAATAACTTGATCTTAAGTTGTAAGCCCCATTTCCAAATATTTAACCTCCAACCACCACAAGTTGGGTACCTCTGAGTAGATATAAGATCTAAATAAATATTTTTAACCGTTAAGGTCCCTGATGAATCGATCCTAGTCCATATCATTGCAACTATTGTATCGTGGATCGTGACTCCAACACCTATAAGCACTCTAAGAAAATAGTCCCATTCATTTTCCAAGTCACCTGTAATACCCAGCTCCTCGCTGCAGAACCAATTTTTAGAGTATGTAAAGTGGTCCTAGGGTCCTTTTGCTTGAGCAAGGACTGTGATTTTTTTCTGTCTTAAATGTGTGATAAGAGCAGGTCAGAGCATGGAGTTGTCTCCCAGTCCTAAATTTTTTTCTCTAGCAATGGAAATAAGGTGGCCCAAACTTGGTATCCAGCTAAGCCAATGAGTGATCACATGGACCAAATTTATAAGACTATTCCATATCCTTGACGTGGATGTCTATTTGTAGGAGGCCAACCTAAACCAATTAGTGATTGTTGTATTGGGTAGATATTTATCCTTTATGACATTGTGCGAAATGCCACCCCGAGTCAGAACACGCTAGAGAGTGTTTACAGTCAAGGAAGAATTAAAATGAAATAAATTGTGAAAACCCCAACCACCACACTTCTTTGGTCCGGAAAGTAAATCCCACCTGCAAATATGATAATGGTGAGTTTCTTTGTGACTACTCCATAGAAAATTAAACATAAGTTTTTGAATCTTGTTTAATACAGAGCAAGGAATGGTCTCCATAGACATTCAATATATCAGCTGACTCTCCAAAACTGACTTTAATAAAATATATCTTCCACCTAAGGATAACCACCTATTGCACCATAATCCAATATTTTTTTCCATTTTGGCCAATAATAGAAAATATCCAAGATATTTGAAACTGATTGAAATATTATAAAAGGTATAAGGGACAAAGGACTTAAAAGGTATGAGGTCAGCTTCAGTTAAACCCTCAAAATGTATTGTTGTTTTAGAATCGGTAACCAGAAGTCTCGATGCTTTATAGAATAACTTAATGATTTTTTCAATTTCCAACCATTCTTGAAGTGTAGCCTTGGTCATGATTAGAACATCGTCCACAAAAAATAAGTGGAGAATTTTAATCATTCTGGACACCTTTATACCTGTTACTTTTCCCTCCCCTTTTCTTTCTTTTAATAAAAGATTGAGGCCTTCCATTACCAGGATAAATAATAAGGGAGATAATGGACAACCTTGGCATATTCCTCTACCACTTATGAAGAAATCAATAGCCTCACCATTAAGTAACACTGCATAAGAAGAGTAATTAACACAACTCATAATCCACTTGGTCATCTAGAGATCAAAACCCACTTATCATCCTTAAAAAGTCCCAATCAATACAGTCGTATGCTTTCCGCAAATCCAATTTCAATACAAGTGACTTTAATTTCTTTCTTTTTATGCTATGAAGACTCTCATGTGTTGTTCCTATAGCATCTTCAATCTGTCTACCTTTAAAAAATCCCAACTGTTCTACTGAAAGTGATATAGAAAGGATTGGTTTTATCCGATTTGCGATGATTTTGGAGATTAATTTGTAGCAAAGGTTACATAGTGAGATTGGCCGAAAATATTCAAAAGTAACTCGTTTGTTTGCTTTTGGTATAAGGGTTAAGATAGTCGAATTTAAGCTCCCAAAAATATATCCTCTCAATCTCGACTCCTCAACCATCTCAAGGAGATCCTCCCCTACTAAATAAAAAAAGTGAGTGAAAAACTCGACAATCCAACCATCAAGCCCTGGACTTTTATCTTTTTTGAATAGAGATAATACAACCTTTAATACCTCCAAAGTAACTATTCTATAAAGTGAACTAGTCTCTTCATCATTTACCAGTCATGGGAATAGACCATCGACCTTGAATTGTTCAGTAGTGGAGGGGGTAATTGACGCCTTGATTTTTTTTTTGAAATAATGAGCAACTTTCTCCTTTATATCTCCTTGCCCTGTGTGAATATACCCATTTTCATCAATGATCTCCCAAACATGTTTTCGAATCTGACTATGGTCAACATAATTGTGAAAGAACTTGGTGTTTTGATCTCCACTTTGAATCCAGATCGCCCTCTGCGTAGTCTCCATTGTTATTCAATTGCTTGTAATAACTTATTCCTTTCTTGTTCCATATTATAGATGTGATTTTTTGCTGTCGAATTTGTTACATCCCCCACCAATTTCATAATTGTATCCTTTATTCCAGTCTCTAAAGTCTCCTGATGTAACTTGTTCCTGCCAATTCTTTCCTTAATCCATAACTTAGTGTGTGACTTCGAAACCTTTAATTTCTAGACGATTCTTCGTTGACTACCTTCTTCGGATAAGAAGTTAGGATCCTTCCAAATCTTGTGTACAAGTTCCATGTATTCCTTTTCATGTAGCTAAAGAGAGTTTAATTTGAAAGTAAAGGCTTTGTAAAAAGGAGGAATCTCCAGCTGAACTAAAACAGGGGTGTGATCAGATATAAATGGGTACTCCACCCAGGATCTATAGAGGCCAACGCTTGATAATAAATCTTCAGATACAAAACATCTATCCAATTTCTTGGCTATAGCATCATTACCTACTCGACCATTCCTTCAAGTAGGGACTAGTTTACCCGGATGGATATCTATCAAATTTTTGGATTGGAATAAATCTTTGAAAAACCCATCCAAAGATCCAGCTTGTGAGGATCCTCCCTAGAACTCATCTAAAGAGATGGTAATGTTCATCGCCAGCAATGATCATATTTTTATAAGACAGTAGACCACTGTTTTCCACCGAATTCCAAAAGTGTCTATGATCTGTGCATGGACCATATATATTGAGCAAAGTGATCTCTCTCTTGTTAATAATACAACTGGCAGTGAGAGTATCCTCTTTTTAGGCCATATTGTTAGGGACCTAACCCCTCACGTAGATATAATAATACATTTTCCATGTAATAAAGACCAACATTAGTTAATTAGACCTAAATATATTTTCCATGTAATAAAAACCAACATTAGTTAGTCAAGCTTATTTAATAAATGTGAACAAGTCAATGTAAGAAGACCTAATAGAAGCTTCTTCTTCTAGAAATATCTTCCTCTAGAATGTTCTTTAGAAGATAGAATTAGTATAAATAAGAGTAGGAGGCATGGGAAAACTTGTCTTGAGAATTAATGTAATAGAGCTCTTCTTTGTTGGAGGTTTCCCCCTCGAAGAGGCAAGTGAACATTGTTTTCTTTGAATAAAGGTATTAGTTTTGGTGTTTCTCTTCTCATATTATGTTGTTCTATTGATATCTGTTGAATATTATTGTTTCTACATATTATATTACATTTGGTACCTTACAAGTGGTATCAGAGCACTTTCCTTGGCAGGAATTGTGGGTTAAATTTTTTTCAGGGTAGAGATGTGTTCCAGTGTCTTTAAACTACATTGGTTTGTCGTTGAACGCATAAATCTGCAGTCAGGGAAGAATACACGCATGAAATACAAGCATTTTTAAGAACATGTTATTGGAATCCCTTGTAACCCCTGTTGGTACCCCTTCGAGTGGTAGCGCATTAGACAACACTTGTATACATACTAGCCTAGGTGTCCTAAAACCCGTTATAGATCGATCGATCGATCGCCTAACTATTATAGTGCCACCGAGAAAAACACTCAGGAAGATACTCTCTAGTACTTGGGAAATTGAGCAGTATGACTAAGGGTATGGTCTAGCTTCCTTAGTTGGTTCCATGAGATATTGGGCTGAGTACTAATGTTTGACCCCGCACGTATATCAGAGCATTATAGCACAGGGAAAACCCTTTTCTGTAGGAACCTTGAAAATCCTAACCCTTGGGATAGAAACAATACAAAAAATGAACATACAATATCTATTGTCATGCAACCTTGCTTCTTGCATTCTGGTTGTGAAATTACTACACATTTTTTCCTTTTAGAATTTGGGCATTTTGACACTACAATATTATTCATATCGGAGTATAACTTCGCAAGAGTTAAAATAAAATAAAAAGAAAAGTATGGGGCCTTCATGCACCCTTATTTGAGACCTATCCCATTGTATTCCTCTTTTCATACTGATCGTTGTGATATTTATCATTTTTACCAATTTTTCACCCTGTGGACCCATACGTTCCCGACACCTTTATTCCCCACTTATCCTATTGGTCTCCTCTCGCTGCCACGGTCATAGTGGTATATATCACTTGTTTTATTTTTATTTTTATTTTTTTTCCATGGACCCACCCCTCATACCCTCATGGCTCCCACCCACCAAGAAGAAACCAATCAAAAACTGATTACTAACCTTACTTCCCTTTAGGCCCAAGGAAATAAGGAAATTTTGACCATTCATGCAAAAATGGACCTTATCCAAGAACAAATAGGTAGCCAAATTGTTGAAGTCCATTTTTCTACACCAATTCATGAAAATATTCCAAGGTCCTTCCTCCTTTGACCCACCTCTCTATATTGAAGGTGTTGACTCCAACCAACCTCTGCAATCTCATTCCAACTCCCTACCTTCTTACCCTTGTCTTCCCAGATTCAAGGTAAACAAATTTGATGGCTCGGATCTACAAGCCTGGGTTACTCAAATGGAACATTATTTCTCCCTGCATGGTATCGCTTATGAGTTAACCAAGCTTCATTATGGAATTCTCTGTTTGGATCTAGAATGATGGCAATGGTGGTAATGGCGTCGAAATGCATGCCAAGGTATGTTTCTTGGTCATAGTTTTTTTCATAGATGTATGAACTCTTTGACACAGACACCCACTATTTAGGACATCTGACCAAGTTGAAACAGTCTGGAACAATGGAATATTTTATTGTTACCTTTGAGCACTTGGCTTTCCACACCGAGGGAATGACAGATGATTTCTTCTAGTAATGATTTATTAGTGGCCTTAAGGATGAAATCGAAACCCAGGTCATCATGGCTCACCCCCAGACTTTGTTGGAAGCAACTAAACATGTCAAGGAGGCACAACATGTCATCTTGGCCCAAAGCGGAAAACCCACTTTTGTTCCCTGCCCAAAACCCACCACCCCTGATCCTCAGGCCCCTCTTCTTAAGGTCCAAAAATTAACAAGGGAATAAATGGCTAAACACCAAATCAAGGGTCTTTACTATATTTGTGATGATAAATACTTTCTCGGGTACAAGTGTAAAGAACAAAAACGTTTTATGGCCATTCCAGAGGATGTTTCTTATGAAGAAGTTGAGGTTTCACCTGAAGCAGAGATACCCAAAATAGAACATCCTATGCCACCCTCTGATCCTCCTGAAGTTCAACCATTTATTTCATTGAATGCTCTCACTATTTTTTTTGTTCCCCAAACCCTCAAATTGATTGGTTGCATTAAGAACATGAAAGTCATCATCCTAGTTGATAGTGGCAACACTCATAATTCCATTCATCGTCACCTTGCTCAAGAAGTCAATTGTTATATCTATGTTGTCAACAATTTTCAAATCATGATTGCAAATGGTGGTTCCATGAAATGTGGGGGACATTGTGAAAATGTGCACCTACAAATTGGTCCGTATAACTTGAAATCTCACATGTTTTCTATTGACATGGGTGGTTGTGACATTATTCTTGGTGTTGAATGGTTATGCATTGTTGGCCCCATCACCATGGATTTTAAGGAATTAACCATGCAATTCCAATAGGAATGACAACATTATAAATTCCAAGGCATTACAACAAGGTATCTGAAGATCAACAGTTCCCATTGCATGGAAAATTTACTCAAAAAAGGCCATTCTGGCATCAATTCCCAACTCCATTCCATTCAAGTAGTTGAGACTCCCCGACCTTCATGCAACCATTTACCACCATCCCATTGTTTTCCAAACTCCCCCGGGGCCTTCCACCTTCTCACAGAGATGATGAACATTCCATTCCTTTAATATTGTGCAGTCTTCCTCCCAATGTTCGCCCTTATCATCATCCCTTTGCTAAAAAAAATGAAATTGAGAAAATTATCCAAGAATTGTTAGAAGAGGGTGTTATTCGTCCCAGTATCGGCCCCTGTTCTTCCCATGTTTTCATGGTCCTCAATAAGGAAGGAACTTGGCGCATGTGTCCTGGTTTTCATTCCCTTAACAAACTTACCATCAAGGAAAAATTTCCCATTCCTGTCATAGATGACTTTCTAGATGAACTCAGTGGGGCTCAATACTTTACCAAACTTGACCTACGTTCAGGCTACCACCAAATACGTAGGAAAGAGGAATACATCCCCAAGACTTCATTTCACACTCATGAGGGCCACTATGAGTTCTTGGTCATGCCCTTCGGTCTTTGCAATGCTCCCTCCACTTTTCAAAGCCTCATGAATCATGTCTTTCATCGTTTCCTTCATCACTTTGTGTTAGTTTTCTTTGATGATATTCTCATCTATAGTAAAACCTGACCATCCCATCTCACCCATGTAGATCAAGTTCTCCATCTCCTTTACAAGAAACAAGTTTTCCTCAAACAATATAGGTGTGCTTTTGGCGCCTCTAAAGTTGAGTACTAGGGTCATATTGTTGGCAAGGATTGTGTAAGGGTGGATCCCAAGAAAATTCAAGCTATGAAGAATTGGCCTCACCCTAAAACTCTTAAAATATTGCATGGTTTCATAGGTTTAATGGGATATTATCGCAAGTTTGTTTAGAATAATGGAAAAATTGTGGATCCTCTCAAAACTCTCCTTAAAAAGAATGCTTTTAGTTGGACTACAACAACTGACCAATCCTTTCAAGACTTGAAAGAATCTATGTGCACTACTCATGTACTACCCGACTTCACCAAGACCTTTGTTCTAGAATGTGATGCATCTCAGAGAGGAATCAGGGCAATCCTCATGCAAGATAGATGACCTTTGGCTTTCACTAGCAAACAATTGTCAAACCAACAACTAGGCCAATCAATTTATGAAAAGGAAATGTTGGCTATTTTGCATGTAGTGGATCTCTGGCGCCCTTACCTATTGGGACAACACTTCCAAATTAAAACAGATCATCAAAGCCTCAAATACTTCCTGAAACAATGGATTTCATCCCTGGAGCAACACAAATGGGTGACCAAGTTGTTTGGGTATGATTATGAGATTGTTTACAATAAGGGAAAAGAAAATGTGGTGGTTGACGCTCTTTCCCAAAAGTATGAAAATGAAGGGTCCCTCTTTTCCCTCTCATTTATCGTAGAAGACTGGCTTCAGGCTATTTGACAGGAATGGTTTCAAGACCCCAAAATTTCCATCCTAATCCAAAAAATTCAACATGATCTGCAAGTTTTTCCAAGGTACTCTTGGTACAATGAAGAGTTTTTCTATAAAGGTCAGTTTTATTTAAGAAAACAGTCAGCCCTTAAACCCAAGGTGCTCTTTGAGTTGTGTTCTTCACCTACAATAGGCCATTCAAGTTTTACCAAAACTTGTGAAAGGGTAAAACGATCTTTCTTCTGGGACGGTATGAAACAGGACATCCGCACCTTTATGGCTGAATTTGATACATGTCAACACAATAAGGGAGAGATTGTCAAACTTCCTAGTCCACTCCAACCCCTTCTGCTTACTACTATTTGAATGAATATTTCCATGGATTTCATTATTGTCTTACCTAAATCAGGCAATAAGTCATTCATCATGGTGGTAGTGGATCATCTTTCCAAATATGCTCATTTATGTGCTCTTCAACACCCATTCACAACATCCACAATGGCTCAAATTTTTATGGATAATATATTCAAACTCCAAGGAATTCCTCATTCTAGTGTTTCTGATCATCATCCCACTTTTACCAACAATTTCTAGCAAGAACTATTCAGGCTCCAAGGAACTCAATTGCATCTCAACACAACTTATCATCCCTAAACTAATGGCCAAATGGAAGCAGTCAACAAGTGTTTGAAAACATATTTGAGACATGTTTTATGTCTGATAGAAAACATCAGTGGGTTCAATGGTTACCCCTCACCGAATGGTGGTACCCCACCTCTTATCATACCGCCACTTGCATGACTCCTTTTGAAGTAGTCTATGGACACAAGCCACAATCAGTTATCCCATACATGTTAGTGTCTCCAAAGTTCAGGAAGTTGACCACAATATTACCATCTGCATGAACATTCTCCATAGTATTAAAGAAAATTTGGTAATGGCTCAAAATTGCATGAAGCAGTAGACAGATCAAGGTAGTTTTGAACATCAATTTGTTGAATGGGATCGAGTGTTTCTCCGCCTCTAACCATATAAGAAGACTTCACTCAAAGACTAGCAGTGTCAAAAACTTGCACCAAAATATTATGGTCCTTATACTATTATCAACGTGTGGGGCCTATCAGTTGGCTTTGCCCAGTCACTCCAAGATACATCCTATTTTTCATGTCTCATGCCTGAAGAAAGTGATTGGCACCAAATTCCACACCCAGACCAGCCTACCAGAATTAGATGAAGAAGGTTCCATTTGGTTGCTTCCACAAGTTGTATTGGACCAGAGGGAGCATTGTCTCCGTCAGTGCACCATCAAGGAAGTTTTGGTTCACTAGAAGGATACTCCACCAGAATATGCCACCTAGGAACCAACTACCACTCTACAATAGTTTCCTCATCTTAATCATTGAGGACAAGGCTTGTTTTTAAGGGGGAGGGCGTGTTAGGTACCTAACCCCTCAAGTAGATAGAATAATATATTTTTCATGTAATAAAATTCGACATTAGTTAATCAGGCCTAAATATATTTTCCATGTAATAACGATTGGCATTAGTTAGTAATACCTATTTAATAAATGTGAACAAGTCAATGTAAGAAGACCTAATAGAATATTTCTCTTCTAGAAAGATCTTCCTCTAGAATGTTCTTTAGAAGATAGAATTAGTATAAATAAAAGTAAGAGGCATGGGAAAGCTTGTCTTGAGAATTATTGTAATAGAGCTCTTCTCTGTTGGAGGTTGATCCCTTGAAGAGGCAATGAACATTGTTTTCTTTGAATAAAGGTATTATTTCTAGTGTTGCTCTTCTCATATTTTGTTGTTCCTTCTAGTAAGACTAAGCTCTATCATGCATAAGCTAATGTATGCCTTGATATTAAAAAATGAGAAAGGAATCCATACATAATATACTTTAAACATTTCAATGGAAATAGAAGCTACAACAAAAATGTCATCTAATATACATATTTACCCTAGAGAACCCATGAGGTTTTCTAATGAGAAACAAAAGACAATGCCTTGCTCTTATTAACAAAGAACATTACAACTAAAGTTAACTCACTATGGAGTAGTTGTAAATTGTGGGCTGCTACGAACTTATATAGGATCATTCTTCTTTCTTACACTGATCTACTTATACTCAGATCCATTCACAACTGCTAGAAGTGAGATCTGATCTAACCATCACGTCTAAATATTTCCACCTGTGTAACTTCTCTGTTGAACTATGTGTGTATCTTCCTCGGGACAACAATTTTGTCTCCTCGGCTAGGGCTTCCATGCATTCTATTTATGGAGTGATCCGAGATTTCAACTACTAGCCTATGTCCATTAACTGATATCTCCTCGGGATCGAGACAAGTCCCGATAACTAGGGGCCAACCAGTTTCTTCGATTAGGTATGACGCTGAGTGAGAATGTGAATTCGGAGCTGTCGAAAGTAGTTTGGAACCATATCGCCTTTCAATCCAAAATGCACCGCCTTCCACCACGTCGCTCTCCCCCTCCCCCCCCAAAAAAAACATGGCTTAGATTTCAGCCTACTCAAAGATTTTAACGGCTGAGCACATTGTGGCCCCGAAACAGAGTGCGGTCGTTGGTCTAGTCATGATATGAGATCTGGGCAGTCCCACTATTTTAGTGCCACTTCTAAAGCTTTACCTTCCCATGAAACTTAGAAACTCTTTAATCATTCTAGGGGGAGGCATCAATTTTGGTGCTAGGTAGGAGCTTTGATGTTGAATAAGAATATTTCCCGGAGAATGACCTCCCGAAGCTGACAAGGCAGCCTGACGTCGCCATGATGACATGTCATGGACGGAGGGGTGACATGTGTCACTTAAAAATAGGCTAAAGACATGTCCCAAAATGCTTGAAATGAGTGCCATGTGTCAGTGCTAGGTGGATGCCACATGTCTCTAATAGATGAGCACCACGCGTCGGAACTGAAAACTGCGGCAGAAACACTTCAGGAATTTGAAAATAAGGAGGGAGCGAGAATGTCGAAGCTCTGGAGTCAGGAGCAGATCTGAGCTGCTAGATCTGGGAGGACATGCGGTCAAGATCCATTCACTCTGCGGGAATGTGTTCCGGAAGAAACCAAAAGAGAGGAGCCAAAACTCTCGAAACCCGAAATGGCGGAGAAAATCATGATCATCCGTTGGAGACGGACACACGGCAGAGATATGCATACTTGGGAGTGAGGGGATGAAGGAGTCGTTGACCGAGATTTGTCTAGAGCACCGAAGAGATACGAAGCTGAAACACTGGCTACTGATGGCGTGGAAATGCGACAGAGATCTGTGCACTCTGGGAAAATCACTTTAGATAAAACTGAGAGGAGAAGCGCCAAAAATATCAAAACCTGAAATCTGAAGTGGATCGTGCCCGTCTGTTGGAGAAGGACACACAACGCTTGATCTTTCATTCTAGGGTTTCTATCTAGTATTAAACCTCGTGCAACTTTATAATTCTGAATGCATGAGGGCCTCTAATATGAACTTCATAGGGGATCTTCGTCGTTGAAAACTGAACCTGCATGTTTGCTTGATTCGAATCCGCAATGGACCACTTCGAGTGTTGCACTTTGTGCCCATGGTTGTTGCCTATGTAAACAAATACTTGGACAAATTGTTGTGGGATCGAGAAAACAGAATGACCAGTAATTGAAACAGAAATGGTGATGAGTGTTCATCCTTCGAGAAAAACAGAAAAGCTTCAGGTCGAGACATATTCAGGTAAGACACCAAGGGAAACCAAGTCGTTAAACAAAGAGGGAAAAATCAACTTTACCAGTCAAGGGGAAATATTTTAGGACATGGTCTACAAAAGAGAGGGAGAGAGAGGGCAAGGATACAGACTTAGGTATTGACAACAAACACATATGGAACTTGACAACTCCATGTTATAACATTGGCTCCACAGGGGATGGCATGCTCCTTGTGAGATGCCAAGAACGCGCAGTTCTAGTGCCTTAGCTTTTAGGACATGGAGTCTCTTATTCAAAATAGAACTAAAAAAATAAGTGGTAATTACAATGGTGGAAAACCAATCACGGCTTAAGTAAAATACTTTTTCAAAAAGTTCCTATTGACAGGGCCACTAAAAACTTCGGACTCCTCCAAGTTCTGCAACCTATAAGTGTTGTTTGAAAATACCTCAAAAATATTGAAGGGACCAATCCATAAGGCTTTGAATTTACCATGTTTTCCTTTGTTTTGCTCGGGGGCATCCCACTTGAGCACCAGATCCCCCAACTGAAAACCTTTCTTGCTTTCCCTCTTGTTAAAGGCTCGTTTTATTTTATGTTGATGATCCTGAGTTTTATCAAGCAACTGCTCCTTGGTTTGTTGTACTTCTACCAGCTGTTGTATCCTTCTGACCATATCATTGGGTTCTCCTTAGTAGTCCTGGAGGAAATTTTCCACAGGAAAGGTGAGTTGATTAGGAAATACAACCTCAACCACATACACAAGCTGAAAAGGGGAAATTCCAAGTGACCTTTCGGTTGTAATCTGGTCGACCCATAATGCAAATTTAAGCTTCGAGTCCCATGCTTTCTTTTTGTCTTCTAACAATTTCTTGATAATATATATGAGGCTCTTGTTAGAGGACTCTGATAAACCATTTCCTTAGGGGTAGTAGGGATTAGAATGCATTAATGTAATCCCATACTGCTTACATAAATCAATTAATGGTTCAGCTTTGAAAGAGGCAACATTGTCAGTAACAATCCTGCTTGGACAACCAAATTTGGACATGATACCTTCAAGGAAGCTAATTATTACCTTGTGGGAGGCACTCCTTGTATGGATGGATACTATCCATTTGGTGAAATAATCAGTAGCAGTCAAAATCCACCTGTGTTGACCACTTGAGGTTGGATGGATTTCTCCAATGAAGTCAAGACCCCACTGTTGAAAAGGCCCAGAAACCACTACAGGTTTCAAAGGAAAAGATTTGAGTTGTTGCTTTCCAGAAAAAATTTGGCATTTGACACACACCCTAATCTTTGTGAAAACATCAGTAAAACATTTGGGCCATAAATACCCAGCTCTGAGGATCTTATAAGTTATGGTCCTCCAGAAATGATGCCCCCCACACAAGCTGTCATGAAAATCAGTGATGGATTTTTGGGCCTCCTATGGATCTAGACATCTCAATATAACTCCCAGAGGATCTTTCCAATACAAAACCTGATGGATGAGGCAATATTTGATCGCTTTGAGTTTCAAATCCCCCGCCTTTTTCTTTTCCAAGCCATCAGGAGGCCGCAACTTTTGCAAGAAATGTATGATGTATTTATACCAAGTGCATCCTGTCAAGTTGAGGCTGGCATGAGACTCTTCATCAAAAATCTCATCTTGTTGATTTTCTAATTTTATGTTCATGAAATTAACCCCTAAATCCTTGCATTTTGATTCAGCCAGTAGTCTGGCTAAACCTTGGCCTTTTACCAATTTAGTGGGTTTGATTTCAAGGTGGATCAATATATCTTTTACTGAGGCTGAGGGAACACATGCAACAATATTTGAATGCAGAACATATATTCTGAAAGCCTTAAGGGATTTGACCAAAGCATATGCCTTCTTCTCCATGATATCATATCTCATTTTTGCATCCCTCGATGCTCTGCTAAAAAAAGGAAATAGGTTGCTCCAACCCTTCTGTATTTTTCTATAGCAAAACAACAACCAATGTGTCAAAAGTGTTGATGTTTGGACAATATCAGGAATACGTTCTTCCATATATATATATATGACATAATATTTATAATACAACGTATAAATATACTTAGTAAATAAATAGTCACTTATTATCCAAGTGACACATCCTTTCATGGATGGTCACCATATGTTCTATATATATGAAACTCTCATCATTGTAATAACATCAATTTAATATAAGCATTTTCTATTGTACTTGTGTCTCTGTGCATGGTTATTCTTCTTGT